>JALHCC010000480.1:0-44947 GCA_024340765.1 Tolypocladium cylindrosporum
CCCCCCCCCGGATGTCGATGTGCTGCTTGCTGACCCGCTCGCGTGCCAGATAAAATGTAGCCGGATGAGGCCGACCTGCGAGGCCTGCCAGATTTTTCAATGCCCCTGTGTCTACGGTGAGTCTCCTCGACGTCCCTTCTGGTCAACACATGCTGCCTTCGAGATGCCGGGCCGTTTGCGAACCATCTCCGGCAGGGTGTGCCCATCGCGAGCCTGCCTGCTGACCTCATCCGCGGTACAGACGCAGTCCCCAAGAAGCGTGGGCCCAAGACGGACGTCCTGGAGGCCCTGCTGAAGAGGGTAGACGGCCTTGAGGCCAAGCTGAAGGAGAAGAATGCGGAAGGATCGTCGTCAAAGGCCGGCGAGTCGGCCGAGGACGAGGCTGCGGACGAGGCCGACCCGGACAAGCCTGAGACGATTGAGCCGCCTCCAAAGCGAGTAGCCACGGACACCATCAAGCCCGCCGTCACCGACGCTGGGCCAATGTACCCCCAAGGCCTCGTCATGTCCAGGTTAGTAGCCCTGCGAACTGCTCGCTTGGTATCTCATGACTGACCCCTCTGCAGTGAGGTCCCAACTTCGCCTGTCCGGACGGACGCCTTCCTCCACACTTATTTCACCCGGTTCCATGGCAAGCCTTACTGCATCCTCGACGAATCCTCCGTGAGGCAACGGATGCAGTTGAATCAACTGCCCTACTCTCTCTGCTTTGCCATATGGGCCGTTGCGGCAAGGTTCGTTGCCTCCCTCCATGATCCGAGCGAGCATGCCTAATTTTTCGTCCTCAGGCATACCCCCCATCCCCATGGCCATCACGCTGCCGTCAAGCTCAGCGAGGATTATGCTGCTGCTGCCAGGCGCAACGTGGATACGGACGAGCCGTCCATGGATAGCCTGCAGGCGCTCCTGCTGCTCGTGCTTGCTTACATTGCCGCTGGCAAAGGGAAAAAGGCATATATGCAGATGAGTACTGACTCCCGATCATGAAGCCGCCCAGGCCGTGTTCGGAATGCTGACTTGGTACAGCGAGCGCCATCGGTATGGCCATGGCGCTGGAGCTCCACCGCGAGAAAGATGCCCAAGCCCAGGTCACACTCGCCGAACGAGAACTGCGGCGACGCCTCTTCTGGACCTGCTACCTGCTCGATCGCTTCTTGACTTGCGGATCCAAGCGTGCCTCGCTCATCCGTGACAAGTCCATCGCCCTGCGACTCCCTTCATGGTGTCCATCGCCCTCCTCACTCTCCGTCGATGGCGAATTCTTCCAGCGCGGCTCCAACCTGCAGTACATTCACGGTACTGGCAAGAAGTCGCAGGGAAGCACCGGTATGCTCATCGATATTACCCGTATTCTCGGAATCACAAACAGGTATCTAGCCGCCGGTGGCGTCAAGGGCGACTCCCACTTCCCGTGGCACTCGCTTTCGACGCTGTCCAAGATCCGTCAGGAGCTGGTCTTTTGGGCCTCTGGAACAGGAGATACGTTTTCTGGCCTCCACGACCTCTTCCGTCAGCCAGAAGCCACAGTCCTGCTTCTCGGCAAGTTCATCTACCACCTCATTCACTGCCTGGTATACAGACCCTTCCTCCCGATCGACCTCGCCGAGCTTGCTGGCAACGGACAGCACCAGTCCTGGCAGATTGAGGCGACGAACATGTGCTTTCTGCACGCCAATGCCATTGCGGAGCTGGTTGACTTTGCCAGGCAAGCGGGCACCATCGAGTGGCCGGCTCTCGTCGGGTACTGCATCTGCACCGCGGCGACTGTCCACATCCATGGGGCACACTACAGCAACCCCAGTGCCAGTGGCGAGATGAACCTCTTTAGCTCTTCTGGAGAGTTCCTATCTCGAGAGATGCAGCAGCTGAGCGAGCTTCAATATGCGTGGGCCAACGTGCATCATCAACGCGAGACACTGCAGGGTATTTACACCGCTCACGGGGAGCTGGTGAATGCTCTCGTGGGAAGCGCGATGCGGTATACGCCAGGGTTCCACCTAGAAGACTTTTTCGACAGATATTCCAACATTGGCGGACCTGGTGGAAAGTCATACCGCTTTGATCCGGCGCACCTGAGCCTTTCCGACACAATTGCCGATTTTGTGGTCCCGTCGTACGCCGGGACTGAGTTGACTGGGACTCAGAGCGGTGGTGGCACCGACCGGTCGAATCTCAAGCGGAAGAATGTCGCATCCTCAAGCCAGAAACGACAAGCCATGAGGGCTCCCCCCGTGATGGAGTCGCAGGCGCCTGGACTACCCTCGTCTGCCGAGTCTAGGACTACGTCTTACCAGACGGGGGTGTTGCAACGATCCGCCACCGAGCCAGCACCGATGCAACAGTATTCCGAGAAGCCACAGCCACAGCAGTACATGAGCACCTCGCGAAACCCGTTGGACCATGCAGTACCAAACAGCGCGACTTCCGTTCCAGGCCACACGTATGGCATCTCGTCTACTACGCCGGGAACGGCAGGTCAGGGGATGGCAGCTCTGACGGGGACAGGATACGGCTCATACGGTTACAGCTCTGGACTGACGCCCAGCAACACTGGCCATGCCTCGATGGACGATGACACCAGCTACGACCCGATGTTTGGGACGCTGCCGACCAACGCATTCACCAGTCCCACGGCGTGGCAGGGCGATGACAGCCAGCAGCAGAAGATGCTCCTGCTAAACTCGGGGGTCGCGGCGCCAAGCCCCGGGACCAAGAGCACCAGCGGGAGCACGGGAACGGTGCAGACGGATGAGAAGGACCCGTTCTTGAGCCTGCTGGAACAGCTTGCGGAAGATGAGCAGCGCTTCAACAACGGCTCGGGAAACGAGCTTGACTTTTTCTTGACGGGCAGCGGTGGGAGGGAATACCTAGGGTCGTCGACAAATCAGGGAGACCTTTAGCCCAGCCACCCGGCCAGATGTATATGTCTGGTGTCATGGGGGGATGAATATCTGGTCTAGTAAGAGATGTACAAATTATGCATAGGATGCAATGCCGGCAGCATTTCTGGGAGCTTTGCTTGCCTATAAAATTGTATCATTGACGGTCACAGTCGAATAAAAAAATGTTCAAATAGGTTCGCCAATTGTCAACCATCATGAATGAGAACTAGAAGAGTGACATTGTGTACAATTTGGACATGGCATTGCTTTTGTACGCCTTGAACGACTTTATGCCCTTAAGAAATAGCCCGGCCTAGCTTCAACGCCGCAAGCTCAACCACCGCTCTCGCTGTCGCAGACTTGCGGACCGGCTCAAGCATGACATAGTCATGGATCTGCCCCTCGGCCTTGAGAATGGCGACGTCCACGCCAGCCTTCTGAAGCCGTTCCCCGAACTGCTCCCCTTCGGCGATGAGCGGATCGGCCCCAGAGACAAAAATCGTTGTCGGCGGGAACTTGGCGAGGACTTCATCCGGCGTGTAGGCAAGCGGCGAAGTCAGGGCCTGGCGCCTGTCCTCCGGGTTCGGCAGGAAGGCGTCGATCATCCAGTCCATTGTCTTCTCCGACAGGTACGGCCCGTCTTTGAACGTCTTGTACGTCGCCGACTTGGCGTGCGTGTCCGTCACCGGGTAGAAGAGCACCATGTGGCGGATGGTTGCTGCCAGGTTTCGGGATTGGGCGAGCTGGGCGAGGGCGATGGCCATGTGTCCTAGAGAGCGGTTCTTAGTTGCGCTGAAGCCGCGGCATCGGTAGTCGGGGACTTACCGCCAACGCTGTCGCCGGCAAGGGCGAGCCGATCGGCCATGAGGTTGTGTTTGTTGCCGTTCTTGACGATGTACTCCAGGGCGCCGTACGACTCCTCAAACTGAACTGGATATTGCTTCTCCGGAGCAGGAGTGTAGTAGGGAAAGACAACGGCAGCTTTTGTGAGTCGTGCCAGATCTTCCACCAAGGGTGCGTGGGCATGGGGGCTAACGCA
Organism: Tolypocladium cylindrosporum; assembly: GCA_024340765.1. Taxonomy (NCBI): domain Eukaryota; kingdom Fungi; phylum Ascomycota; class Sordariomycetes; order Hypocreales; family Ophiocordycipitaceae; genus Tolypocladium; species Tolypocladium cylindrosporum. Next base: position 3,922 of record JALHCC010000480.1, read on the forward strand.
ATTCATCAGAGACTTGAACTCATTCTTTCAATGTTCACGTACCTTCCAAGAATCCACCCACCCCCGTGAGTGTAGAAGATCACAGGCACAGGCTGCTTCGCGTTTCCAGCGACCGGGCGGTAGATGTAAGTCTTGACGCTGCCGGTCTTGACGGGGATGTTCAATTCCTCCACCTGGATGTCCTTGGCCGGTTCATGCTTCTGGATGCCCTCGAGGACTTCCCGGGCTTCCCGGACCGGCTTCGTGTACAGGGGAGGGCCTTGAGATACGGCATTCGCAAAGGCGCGGTTCGCGGGATCGAGGTAGGCTGTCATGTTGAAGTTGCTGGGTTGATTTGAGCGTTAAGAATGTGAGACCAGATAATAGTGTGAGACCAGATGTATAGAAGAAGCAGGTGTACACATGAGATGCAGTTATTAGTAGGGGAGCAGGAGCGAGGCCTGTCGGAGTCTTGGACAATATTCCCTGCTCCTTGGTGTTTTGACGTAATGCACCGCTCAACGGCTGAATAGAGCTGAAAGAGCGTGGAAGACGGATTGACGCCGAAGGGGAGGATACACGTAGGTCTGAGGTAAGGGAGCATATTTAGGTTGCGACTACCGAATGGGTAGAGGCCAATAACCGTCGCGGGAATTGAGCCATCATGGTGCACTATGATTCGACCGCTGAGGAAACGTCGATCTGATACGGTTGTGTGTGTTCCGACGATTCCGTCCGACGACAAATATAACCGGTTGAAGGCGGGCGCTAAAGAAGTTGATGTGAATGAAGCAATGGGAAGAACTGGAGTAATAGTTTAGCAGCTCACAGCAGTGGCATACATGAACCGTCTCGAGTTAACATGTCTGCTTTGGGCATTAAGCAGAGATTGATACGTAACGGCGTGCTGTACATGATAATATTGAGCAATAAGAACGAGCCTAAACGGAATCCTATAGCATAATAAAATTAGAACAACTTCGAAGCACTACCTACTTGCCACGTGTAGGGAGCACGCTTACAGAGAAGGGCGCCAACTACATGGCGTATGTATGGATATTCGCACCAGTTGCTTATGCTAAACCTCGATCCAGCCGATCCAGGCCGCCACTCGGGAACAGTCGTCAATTGCACGCATCTCCCAGCAATTAACCGACCCAATATGGCCCTGCGTCTACGCTCAGCCGCAGAGGCCGACATGGACGCGATCGCTGCCATATCCGCGGCGGCCTTCCACCCAACAACGGACGCCATCGCCCGCAGACTGTTCCCGCCGCACCTCCAACCACCAGGCATGCGAGACGGTGACGCGGCGCGGCCCTGGCGCCTGGCACGGAAAACGGCCAACTTCCACGCCCAGCGCACCGTCATGATGGCCGTCGTGGACGACGCCCTCGACGGCACGATCGTGGGCTTCTCGGTCTGGGAGGCCCCAGCGCGGGGCGAGGACGACGCGGAGACGCAGCCTCCCGAGCGGCCTTGCGCGGCGCTGGATCACGCGGCCTTGGCTGAAATGCGAGGCATTATTGTCGGGGATGCGAGGAGGCGCTTCGGCGAGCGAGATACGAGGGATGTCTGGCGTGCGTTGGCCCCCTTGGTTCGTACGACTCGACTGACGCGGCGACGTAGATCTGGACTACATTGGCGTCGATCCGCGGCACCAGCGGAGGGGGATCGGGAATATGCTCCTGGATTGGGGGCTGAAACAGGCGGCGAGCCAAGGGGTCGACTGCTATCTGGTTGCCACGCCGGCTGGCCGGCCGTTCTATCAAGCTGGCGGGTTCGACGTTGTAGAGTCCTTTCCCATCTTTGGGGTGCCCCATTACTCGATGATACTAAGAAACACCCTGAATTAGATGTATGCCGAAGTACTGGTTGTGTCACCTTTGGCCGAGGGTGTGCGGGGATTGTCCCTTCACCCCAGTGTTGCCTCTTCATGTCTCTCGATATCGCGTCTCCGGACGGGAGGGGCTGTCGCGTCGGCTGCTTTGAGCCGTGGCTGCATGCCAGCTGCGCGTGGGATACAGTCGTCTGGATGCCATCGCCGTTGTGGTTGTGGCTGTCCTTACGTGACGAATTGGCATGAGATGCGCCTGAGCGGCAACATTCACCACCACGACTCGACTAACGAGGTAGTGACGGGCGCAAGAAGCAGTAGTCGGTCAAGTGTTGAAAACGTGCTCGTGTCGATCTCACTGTTGACAGCTTGATCAAGCTGAAGAAGGGGGAACACAGAACATTCCAATCTCGTTTGTCTCACGAACTCTGTCGACACAGAGTCCTCTCGAGCCAGCACCTCAACTTCTGGCCCCCGAGCATTCGTACTTCATGCGCCGCCGTCAAGAAGGCACCTCTGAAATATGGCACACGCCGGCGCGGCCCTGATCTGCTCCGCGCTCGCGCAGTGCCTCACCACGCGGGACGTCGAGCTCCCCTCCGAGACGCTCTGCTGGACCGTCCTGCCCGCTCTCGTCCAGCTAGCCAGGCGCCTTCGGGGCAACGAGGCAGCGAGCAGCACGATCCTCGGCAGGACCCCGACGAGGGCGTTGCTGTTTGCCCTGGGCGTTGCGGCCGCGTGCTGGTACCGCGCCGAGGAGCACATTGTCGTCCTTTTTGTAAGCCCTCTCCCCAACTTTGCGAGAGCAGGGATGAAGCTGGGGTGTTGAAACTAACATTGGCTGCCAGCCGGCGCTGACGCCCCTCCTTCTTCTGTCTGGCGTCCGTTCAGGCGCGTTCAGCACGACCGACTCGCGACTCTTCGGATGGCCGGTGGCCACCAAATGGGGCTCCGTTCCCGTCGCCGCGTTTTCCTGCCTCGCCCTTGTGCGGTCCAATGACACTGGCCTCCCGTCCCTCGCCGCGTGCGTCGTCGTGGTTGCTCTCCTGTATGGGGGCTACCTCGCCATTTCGAGGCCCGCGTCCGCCGTGGACGTCGATGCAGAAGAAGTAAACGAGAAACAGGTACTTGTCGATGCCGCAGAGGTCGTGGAAGCCGAGGACGTGGCATTGCCGTTGGCGCTCTGCATCTTGCCAGTCTTGGCTGTTGTGACGGTCGTGCGGGTGTCGATTCTTCGTGAGCCGAACGGGCCCCTTGCTCGGGCGGTCGTTGTTGGATGTGTCAAGGCTCTGAGCTGGTTCTTCACTCTGAAGGCGGTACGTGTTCCCCCCTTGGCTACTTTGATGAAGCGCATGCCAACGTGTTTAGACTCGATACTCGTCATGGTGCGTCGCCAGCACCATAGGCACCTTTGCCATCACTTCCACCCGCGACCCCTCGTCCCAGTCGTCCTGGCTGCACGCCGCATCCCACCTCCTCGCCTCCCTCCTCTCCCTCGGCCAGACCATCCGCATGACCCCAAAGGGTACCAGCTTGAGATCAATGCTCTGGACGTTGAGTGTCCTCCCACTGGTACCCTTCCTCGCAAGCATGTTCGGCATCGTCTCGACGACGTCCCTCCCACACGCCATGCACCCCGTCGAGGCCCTCGCCCGTGCCGCCGAGGCGGATTTCGACGCCATGCTGAAGCGGCAGTCACGCAACTACACCGCCGCGGGGGCAGAGTACCGGCGACGGTACCGCATGGAGCCGCCCCCTGGGTTCGAGGCGTGGTATGGCTACGCGGTGGCTCGCGAGTCGCCCATAATCGACGAGTTTGACATGATACAAGAGGCCATCGCACCGTTTTTGAAGATGAGCGGGCAGAAGGTCAGGGAGACCATGGGGCAGGCCGGCAGTGAGAGCAACGTAGACATGTGGGAGTGTGAGTTCAAAGGACAGACGCGGAAGACGAGCTGCAAACACCCGACCCGGGAGTACGATGGACACATGCAGGAGACGTTTGGGATGTTGCTGGCGGACGTGCCAGGGGAGATTGCGGATGTCGAATTCCTCGTCAACAGCCTCGACGAGCCGCGCGTGATGTTTCCTGGGGCAGAGTCCACGAGGTTTGAACAGATCCGAGTGAGCTACCTGTATCGGGGGCCCACCTGGGATGCGCTGACGAAAAGCTGCCCCCGGGAGGTGAGAAACGCGAGCTCAGCGGTGCAGAGGGCGGGCTCCGACATCGACACGCACGGCGTGCCGTTTGTGACAGACATACGTGCGGACCGGGACCTGTGCCGGCACCCCGAGTACAGGGACATGCACGGCATGGCCGTGAGCCCCATGTCGTTCGAGATGGTGCACGGGGAGGTGCCGGTGCTGTCGACGGGGGTGCTGTCGACGATGGGGGACATCATGTACCCGAGCCCGGCGTACGAGGAAGAAGGGTTCGCGTACGACGAGAAGAAGGACATGGAGTGGGACAAGAAGCGGAACAAGCTGTACTGGGCCGGGTCTACGACGGGGGCATACGCCAACTACGATGTATGGAAGAAGTTTCACCGGCACAGGTTCGTCGCGCTGGCGCAGGGCCTCGAGAGAGGGAGGAAGCACTGGTACCTCCGCGAGCGAGACGGCCTCCTCCGCCGCGTCGCCTCGTCCTCTCTCCGGCGCCGCCTGTTCGACGTGGCCTTCACGGGCGTCATCCAATGCCCCGGCGAGATCTGCGAGAGCGAGCGCGCATACTTTGACGTGCGGCCCCGCGCGGACAAGGACGCGGCCCTCGGGGCGAAGCTGGCCTTTGACACGGACGGCAACGGCATCAGCGGGCGCTTCGTCAAGCTGCTGGCGTCGCGCTCCGCGGTCCTGAAGCAGACGCTGCTGCGCGAGTGGCACGACGAGCGCCTCGCCGCGTGGGTGCACTACCTGCCCGTGAGCCTGGACATGGGCGAGCTGCCGGAGCTGGTGGAGTGGCTGACGGGGACGGAGGCTGGGCGCGCGCGGGCCCGGGCCGTGGCGGACCGGGGGAGGGAGTGGGCGGCGAGGGCGATGCGGAGAGCCGACAGGGCCGTGTATACGTACAGGCTGATGTTGGAGCTGGCGAGGATGCAGGACCCGGCGAGGGAGGCCATGTGAGAGGTGGTGCGGTTGGTGTGACACGACTGATGTACGGGCTTGACAGGTCTTGTCAGTTGATATTGACTGGGATGGGCAAGATGGCATCGCGCGTCTCGGTCTGGGTGCTGCTTAGCAGCCTAGCTACTTGTTTCACTGGCTCCTCTTTGCCCTTGACTTCGATTCTGTCCTTCTCGTGCAAGTTACTCGGAGGCAAAGCCGAGCCACCAAAGGCCGAGCGAGATACAGCGATTGTAAGTGAAGCCACACGTTTACATGCCGATACCCCACGAACCAGAGATGTGTAAGCTCCCAACTGCCATCTTGCCAGCGAGGACCAGGCCCGTCTCGAACCACGCCCGGAAACAAATCCTCCGAGGCCATTCTTTTATGTCACGTTTACATGACAGTGGCGACGGCGGTTCCCCCACCTGTTTATCGGGCGGCCGAAGTCGGGGGCTGTGTGGAACAGGCCATGGAGCGATCTCCAATGTGGAGACGGGGCAGATCCACTGCTATGGGGATCGTGATGTGCGTGGTCTCTCCATCGGACAACGAATCTGATCTGCACGACGCCAAACAGGTGCGTTGAACAGACGGCAATGGTGCATGATAAAGACAGACACGGCAATGCAGCATCAAGACAGACGCAGACAGCAAGCCGATGCATGCAACCCGAACCCTCAACGTGTCACGCTCGGAACCCGGCCGGAGCGGCGCTGTTGTCCGTGCCCATGCAGGCTTACCGTGCCGCCTGCAGACTAAGTGCCGTCTTTGCCGCCCCGTACCCCCGTGGGGGGGGAACGAGGCCTGGATAGCATCAGACGTGGACCTGCAGCTCGCCGCTCCGTTCCTGGGGTAGCCACGGGTATGGACCGGTGCGATATCGTGCGGCTCGCCGTTACCGGGGCGGGACTTGCTAGTATCTACTGTTTCTCGTGCCGACTTCTTTCTTGCTTCCTCTCCTCTTGTATCCCGTGAGTGTGTGTGTGAGTGTGTGTGTGTTCGTGACTTACACGCGTTGCCCTCAGCGTCACATCAGGGGCCCAACCACCCCGACTCCCCAATCTCTCCCCGAATGAAGGAACAGTCTCCGGGGCCACCGTCGACAATGGACGGGGAACAGCCTCGCCGCCGCAGCGCGGGCAGCACCGGCAGCACCGGCAGCAAGCACCGCGGCCCCGACGACCGCCGGACCAGCATCGCCGACGACGCGGCCGCGCTGGAGCGCCTGGGCCACAAGCAGGAGCTCAAGCGCAACTTCAGCATGGTCTCGATGCTCGGCCTCGCCTTCGCCATCCTCAACACCTGGACGGCCCTCGCCGCGTCCATCACCCTCGCCCTGCCCTCCGGCGGCACCAGCTCCGTCATCTGGGGCCTCGTCGTCGCCGGCGTCTGCAACCTGGCCCTCGCCGCCTCGCTCGCCGAGTTCCTCTCGGCGTATCCCACCGCCGGCGGGCAGTACCACTGGGCCGCCATCGTCGCGTGGAAGGGCTCGAGCCGCGCCATCAGCTACACCACGGGCTGGATCAACGTGTCGGGCTGGGTTGCGCTGAGCGCCACCGGCGGGCTGCTGGGGAGCACCTTCATCGTCAACATCATCTCGCTGCTGCACGCCGACTACGACCCCAAGCCGTGGCACCAGTTCCTCATCTACATTGGCTTCACCGTCATTGCCCTCGTCATCAATGCGTTCCTCACGCGCCTGCTGCCGTTCATCACCAAGGCGGCCTTCTTCTGGTCTATCGCGGGCTTTGTCGTTATTAGTATTACTGTGTTGGCGTGCGCGGCGCCCAACTACCAGAGCGGCGCCTTTGTCTACGGCCACTTCATCAACGAGGTCGGATGGCCGGATGGTATGGCATGGATGCTGGGATTGCTTCAGGGGGCGTTTGCGCTGACTGGCAAGTACACTCGCTCACCCTAGACGCGCGGGATCATCACTTACAACCGATGCCGTAGGCTTCGACGCGACGGCGCACATGATCGAAGAGATCCCCGAGCCCCAGCGCCAGGGCCCCCGCATCATGCTCTATTGTATCGGCATCGGCATGTTCACGGGCTTCATCTTCCTCAGCTGCCTGCTCTTCTGCGTCAACAACATCGACGCCGTCATCAGTGCGCCCTACGGGCCGCTGCTGCAGATCTTCATGGACGCGACCAAGAGCCCGGCCGGCAGCACGTGCCTGCTCATGTTCCCCCTCATCTGCATGGTGTTTACGACGACGACGCTCATGGCCACGAGCACCCGTATGAGCTATGCATTTGCGCGCGACCGCGGCATGCCCTTCAGCCGCGTCTTTGCGCGGGTGCACCCGGGGCTCGACGTACCGCTGAATGCACTGCTGTGGACCGCGGCGTGGGTGATTGTGTTTGGCTGCATCTTCCTGGGCTCGAGCAGCACCTTCAATGCCATCACGTCGGCGTCGGTGGTGGCGCTGGGGGTGACATATGCGATTCCGCCGGCCATCAATGTCCTCCGGGGCCGCAAGATGTTGCCCGAGAATCGGTCTTTCAAGCTGCCCGAGCCATTTGGCTGGATCCTGAACCTGGTAAGTCGAGAAAACTCCTATCGTTTAAAGGCGTCCTCTCGTGCTGGGTTCGCGCTGACGAGGTTAGGTGGGCATTGCGTGGTCAATCGTGACGACGGTACTCTTTGTGTTCCCTCCCGAACTCCCCGTGACGCCGAACAACATGAACTACTGCATCGTCGCGTTTGGCGTGATCCTCCTGATTGCGGGCCTGACCTGGATCATTGACGGACACAAACACTACGAGGGACCCAAGCTGGATGTCCAGGGGTTGATTCAGGGCAGGGTCGAGGGCATGGAGCCTGTGCAGCCGATGGATTCGCCGACGAAGCCAGAGGAACATATGATTGAACAACGGAAAACGGAAACGGTGCAGGGCTGATTCTGGAGAGATAGTGAGGCGCACGTTGGATATCAAGAATAGAAGCCGTCTGCTTGAAGACTTGCCTGCGTGCCGTCTGTTACCGTATCCGGTGCGACACTGCGGATACTGCGAGCGGAGTCTGGGGGTGCCAAGCTCTGCTGGTACGCGGCCCGATCTGTTGGCACAGAGGAGCCCGACCCCAGGCTCCAGAAGCACAGACGATGCCTGGTGTTGTTCTGTAATACTTGTCTTGTCGTCGCGCGTCAGGCTGTTGCGAGGCGTCTAGGGTGCGCCACCCGCAGCCAACGAGGAGAGGGCTTCGGGTCAGCATGGTCCGCCGTAGGCAAAGAGCTGCTGTGTTATTACTTCGTACCACATGGCCGAAACATGTCCATCCAAACTTAAATCGCCAGTATGGGCGAGCAATACTCCGTACTGTATGTCGACCTTCCGCTGCGCATTTTGCCGTAGTGTCATGGACCACGCCGTGGGACGTCGGGTTCGCCTCCGGATCCCACGGCATGTGGAATCTGGAAGTATTTCGCACGACGAACGTGTGGAGGCCGCGGCGAGTCCCGCGGTTCAACTTCTTCTGAAAACGCCAACAGCCTCCTGTATCTTGTGCTTTCCAAACGGCGTCCAGACGGGACGTCGCAATGCGGCTGATGCATGCGGTAGAATGCTACTCAGCGTCAATGCAGGCCCAGGCCAGAAGCTGTGTCTCGTGGGCGGTTCTTTGCGCTCGCCTTGCCAACCAGTTGCGAATACTCCGTATTCCCCGACTCGCTGGCGCGCCCATCGCTGATAGGCCCCACGGATCGACCGCCACACTGTCATCGCCAACGTCATCCTGGGGAGCCGACTAGCCGACGGGGCCTTGGGGGCTTGTCTCGGGGGATGGCTTTCACTGATGGCGGTCATCTTGGCAAGCTTGGGCACCCAACGCACCGGGTGGGAGGCTTGCTGCGCCTGCTATAGCGCCCTTGCTTGACCGAACCGAGAGGCGAGTGTGCAGTACTAATGTGCTCGTTCGCAGCGCGGCAAGCTGGGGCCGGCCAGCAGCAGCTCAACTACCGTATTTGCCTCACGGGCTCGGCGCTGCGCTCGGCGGCTTTCCCTGCCAAACCAACCAGACGATGGCAGGTCACCGGTGGAACCTGTTTGCGCGCTTAGGTCTGCACTGCCATGGGCGAGAATGGGCGGGACGGTCGCTGCTTACGGGCAGCGGGTGCGCACACTGTTGGCCATGTACTGTACGGACGCGAGGGACAGAGCAACTCTGACACCGCTGACTGCATCTCCCTGCGCTGGAGCAGTGGTGGCGGCTGGATGGTTGGACGGTTGACGATGCTCGCTGCGTGGAAACTGCGGCGGTCAAGCGAAAGTCGCGCGTCGACTCTTTCCTGTCCGCCTTTTGGTCACGTTTTTGCAGGCATCCCCCACCCGGCCGAGGGACTGCATATCGCTCCTCCAAGCCTTTGTGCTCCCTGCTGGAAAGGCTACCTATTCTTCACGACTCGCTTTGTCGTCGTGCCATCACCGACTGACTCCTGTCCTCCGGCGATGCCACGCCCTCTAAGCCTGCGATGGTGGCTCCAAGCGCCCAGGCAGGCAGCCACAGTATGAGGTGCCAACCATGGGACCACGCGAAAGCCCGGTAAGCCTGGGGCCTTGCATGGAAGCTGGGGCGCTGCCGTTGTCGATATCGGTGTCGCATGCCACCACCAACCAGCGAGGGAGCGCCTCCATCACCCGTCATATTCTTAGACCGACGGCTCCACCATCGCCCACCACCAACATTTCGCCGCTTGCACAGATCCATATCCAACCCTCTCTGGTGGAGCCGCCCCTCTGCCTTGGCCTGCCTTGGCCTACCTTGGCCTGCCTTGGCCCTGGGACGCCTGGCCCCGGCCGCAAAACACCAATCCCTCCGTCCATGGTTGAACGCTTCTCGTCCCTCCAACTCCCCTCCCCCTCCTCCGCCGCCTTAAGTCTCTCTCACGCCCTTGGAAAGGACTGCTCCTGGCCCTGGCATTGTCTCAACTTCTCCGGCCTTAGGCTCTGGCGCTTGGACATGGCCTTCTCGTGATCCGAGCCGCCGGTACCTTTCACTCCCGCGCCCGTTCTAAGTGGCACCTGGACTTCGCGGACCAGAACCTGCCTCGTCGCGATCCCTCCTTGAAGCTCAAAACCGCAACCTAGCTCGAGCGACGCCTTCCGCCTGCTTCGGCCCTCGGCTCGAAATACAAGAAACCGCGACGTCGATTCGAACCTCGCCTTGCCGTTTCGCATATCCATCTCCCGAGCCAAACTCTGGCCATGGCTTTCGCAGTGGCCCGCAAACGCTTTTAGCCGCAGTCCTGTCTCTGACAACCCGCCATTCGGCGTCGCAATTCACGAGCTATCTTGGTCGCATCGCTGCCCGATGTCGTCGACTTCGAAATGGCCATGGATGTCCCAAATCGCGGGCCGGCCGTCTTTGCCGTCACCACCGCCACGCTCGTCCTCGCCTCCGTCTTCGTCGCCGCCCGCATCGTCTGTCGGTACTTCATAGTGCGCAATGTCTCTTGGGACGACAGGATCATAATAATGGCCTGGGTCATCGCCGTTTTCCTTTCATTCACAATCAACTTTGGCGTCGTACACGGCCTCGGGAAATTCGATGCGGACATCTCGGATGACGACTGGGAGACTTTGCGCCGCTGCGAATATGCCTTCTCCATCTTATACGTAAGCGTCGTTGCTTCACATGCTCATCCGCGTAGCGAGTGCAGAAAGTGCGGCACATGCTGACGATTCTTCAACAGAACCCCGCCCTCATGGCCACCAAGACCAGCATCTTGGTGTTCTACCTGCGCCTCGCAAAAAACACCCAGGTAGTCCTTCGGTATGCCTCGTGGGCTACCCTGGTGGTTGTCAACATTGCCGGCATCGTCTTGACCTTCATGAACATATTCCAGTGCAGCCCAGTCAGAGCTGCCTGGACGTCGAGCTATATCCCTAATGCGACATGCATCCCGCTTCTCACCGAGTTCATTTGCGCCGCGCCAGTAAACATCGTCACGGACCTGGCCATCCTCGCCCTGCCTATTCCCGTTCTCACCGGCATGCGCCTGCCCTCGCGGCAAAAGACTATCCTTGTTCTCACCTTTGCCCTTGGTATCTTCGTCACAATCGTTGATGTTGTCCGCATCTACTACCTCCAGCGCGCCATTACCGAAGTGCCCACTGGGAAGTCGACGGATCCCGATTCGAGGTTCGGCGGTCAGGCCAATTTCGCCTGGAACGCCTCCCTGTCCCTCATGTGGAGCGCAGTCGAGGTCAATGTCGGCATGACTTGTGCTTGCATCCCTACCCTGAAGCCGCTCATCCTGAAGCTTCTCCCCGCCATGCTGTACGATCCAGACGGCACCCGAACCTCTAACGGGTCATCCAGTGCAGCAGACGCCAGTCCGGCGGTCACGAAATCCCCGGCAACCCACCAGCCCTGCCTGAGCAGTGATGCGCCTCTGAGCGCCATGGAGTTTTTGACAACCCCGGACATGACCGCTCTCGGCGACAGCTCACAAGCACCCGACCCCGACGCGGCCACTCACGCGCGGACAGCCTCTACGTCTGCCACCATTGAAAATGGCATCTACTTTGGTTTCGTCAACATGTCCAAGCCCAAGAGCATGCTCAGAGCCAATGGCGCCGAATCGTTCAAGTACTGCACCATCGTTTCGATTCTCTTCTTCCTCTGGGGCCTGTCGTACGGCCTTCTCAACACCCTCAACAATGCAGTCGGTGCCGTGAACCAGATGACGACTGCCCAGACTCTTGGTCTGACGAGCGCCTACTTTGGAGGTGGCTACTTCTTCGGCCCCCTGCTTGTTGGCGAATGGCTCCTGCGACGCGATGAGCATAACCGCTCCAAGCGCCACGAGAGGAACGAGGCTGAGAATGTGGGCGGCTTCAAGGTGACGTTCATCGTCGGGCTTTGCATATACGGTATAGGCACCATCATCTTCTGGCCCTCGGCCGTGACGAATTCATTCGGCGGGTTCATGCTCAGCAGCTTTGTCGTCGGGTTTGGACTGTCGGTGCTCGAAGTTGGCGCCAATGCATTCATGGTCCTCTGCGGGCCACCCGAATACGGTGAGACTCGGCTTCTGCTGGCCCAGGGTGTCCAGGGCGTTGGAAGTGTCCTCAGTGGCCTGCTGGCGCAAAAGGTCTTCTTCAGAGAACTTTCCCAGGATCACACGTCGACATCGAACAGCATGACTCTCATAAACGTCCAGTGGACCTACCTCGGTATCACCCTCCTGTGCGTCGTCCTTGGGCTCTTCTTCTTCTACATGCCCCTGCCGGAAGTTAGCGACAGTGAGCTTGAACAGGCGGCGAACCGGCTTCCTCTCGATACGAAGAAGAAGAGCATCGCCGGCCTCCAGCTGCGTACTGTGAGCCTGATTCTGGCTGTATTTTCGCAGTACATGTATGTCGCCGGTCAGGAGAACAACAATATCTTCTTTCGCAACCTACTCGTCTCTGTATCTCCCAAGCACGGCGACACGAGCCGGCCCAGCGGCAGTTATGATGCAGACAGCCCCCCCGGGCTCGCAATCTCGTTTTCTGATTACCTGCTCGTGGGGCACACGGCGTTTGCCATATCTCGTTTCCTGGTGGGCTATCTCACCTACCTCTCCGTCTCCAATGCTCGACTTCCGCAACCACGCACTTACCTCGCCATCAGTGTCGCCCTGTGCTTCCTCTTCGCCCTCCTCTCCGTGGTGCTTCATCCGCCTAAAGCCGACCTCCTGGTCATCCCCGTCATGCTCTTCTTCTTCGCCGAGGGCCCTATCTGGCCGCTACTGTTTGCAATTGGCTTGCGAGGCCAAGGGTTGAGGACGAAGCGTGCCGCCGCCTTCATCACAATGGGAGGTTCTGGTGCTGCCTTCTTCCCGTTTGTCATGTACGGCATCATCAACCGAGGTGGCAGCGTGCAGACGGCCTTTATCGTTATCGTTGCTCTGCAGGTTGCGATGATGATATACCCGGCGTTCCTGGAGCTGTCTAGGGATGCAAAGCTATTGGTCGACCCGTGCCCGGATGTGCGCCAACCGTCAGAAGACGAAGAAATGACGATTGACGAGGCTGTCGCAAACAGACATCAACACAGCGGGGTCAAGGAGAAGCCAGATGGATTCCTCCACAAGGTTTCGAGAGGTCTCGGGGCGAAACTGAGCAGCTCGCAGAAGTCGTCGCAGCAGGCTGACGCGGAGCATAGCGAAGGCAGCGCAGGTGACTCGCCACGGCCTCCGTGACAGGGCATTCTTTGCTCCCCATTTAGTGTGGGGGTTCAGTGCTTGTACATAGTATCAAAATAGCCAGGGTCAAATGGCTGGCGAATGGTTTGGATATACGGGTGGCAGTCGGCGTGCTCTTTCGGTGCGATATACCCAATGATTCCCACGTCGGAGGAGCGTGGGCGTCTGCATATTTATGTAGCTGTATATGATGATGGACTAATGGACACGTGTGTCATGGCTGAGATAGACATGCCACTGCAAGACAACCTACGAAGGCCCTGGCTGTGTGACGACATGACGCTGTGATATTCTACCAAGATGACCCGACATCCCTCTCGATATCCTCAAAAACCCGTGTACCCTTGCTCCCCAGGCCCGTGGCAAGCCCCACTGCCGTAGCTCCGGCCCTCCTCATCCTCCTATACCCACCCCCATCGCTCACGCCTCCCACGCCAATTATAACCACATGCCGCAACTCGTCTGTCTCATCCAGCAGTCGTCGGAGGGTAGCGACGTTCCCCAGCGCAAGCGGATGCAGCGGCGCGCCAGCCATGCCCCCCTGCAGCACGTCCTCTCCAGGCCCGCCTCCCACGTCGCCGTCAAACACCAGACACGACCCGAGCGTATTCGTCGCGGTAATGAAGCTCAGCCTCGACTCAAAGGGCCGCTGCTGCAGAGTCTGCACCAGGGAGGTGAACTGTCCTGCGTACGTAAACGGCGGGAGTTTGATGCCCACGGGCAGCACGGGATCAGACGGCAGGGCCGCGAGGTACGTGGCCAGAGAGGGCCAGTCGTACGCGGGGGGCGGCGAGCCGGGGATGTTGGGGCACGAGAGATTGATTTCCATGGCGAGCGGGAAGGGGAGTGTCGGCGCGGCGAGGGAGATTTGCGTGTAGCACTCTGCTACAGCACGGGGTTCGCCGGTGACGCTGATGATGATGGTTTTGCGTGCCCTGGTGGCGGAGACGGAAGCCGATAGGCGGCGGAGGATGGCGATATAGCCGTCCAGGGGGATGGGGCTGTAGCCCAGTGAGTTTAAACTGCCGACTGCCTTGCCCCTCGCAGCATCGTCATCGCTGCTGACGGGAGCGCCGCTGGAGGAGTCGATGAACGCGTACCGATGCACGGCGTCGTCGTGCGCGAAGCCATCCAACAGACTCGTGCGCGTAGTCACCGCGCCGGTGGAGGGGCAGCACAAGAGGGCGCGTAAGTCATCTTCCGTGGTGGCCCATGGGCAGGCGGTGTTGAGGAGGGGAGGGTGGAAGACTAGTCGCGGGGGGGCCATGGGGTTCTCTCCGCGGAGATCTCTTCCTGCGCTGCTTGTGCTCTATGTATGATTCTGGTCGTGCGGTGTATGGAATAGATGATGAAGGAAAATGGAAGAGGGAAGGCTTGATGAGGGCGAGTGAGGTGTCGTTGGGACAAGGTTATCGGCGCGGGATGAGGGGAGATAAGCTGCCCAGCGCAGTACCCCAACCCCACATTCGTCAACGTGCGTGGTCGGCCATTCCTCGTCCTCGGGCTGCCTGTTGCCGCTGCTCCAAAGACATTGGCTGAGATTTTTTTCAATTCTGTTGTTCATTCCCCATTGCGAACTGTGCTTAAGGGGCCTAAGCATCGGGAATGCGCCTCAAAGGTCAGTTGGCCTCTTATAGGTCGGTTCGACTCACCATCCCCCGCACGTTAGGGAACAGCAGCTGCCAGAAAGCTTACAGCACAGCCTGATCCTTGCTGGTGCGTAAACTCACTTATGTTTCGGCTGCCTTCTGGGGCTTCATTTGACGCCGAGAGGTGGCCAAGATCAGACGACGGGACCGGGTTCGCGTGGGGCCGCCCCGCTCCGTCCAAGCTCCGCTCGGCCCCGGTCTTTCCCGCACCAGCACAAGCCACATGTCTCGGACCCCGGCAGCCTCCGGAAACGATCATGCCACCAACGAAAAGCACGCAGACTTCTTGAATAGGAAACAGCGACATCATTGCGAATGGCCCTGAAACGAGACCATCTCTTGATGGGGAAATGCGTCCAGACGTATCCTCAACCCATGTCTCCTCTATATATGAGCGCCCACACCCAGCTCACGCACTTATGTGCGCAACTATGTACACGAACTCTCTCCGCCGCACGAACCATCTACAAGTAGATGATCACCACCCAAAGTGCTCAAAGTGAAGTTCCACGCTCGGCCCTTCAGCCCGGATGCAAGCAGCCGCCGTGTTTCGCGCCTCCGTCATCAGTCCACCTGGGCCACACCCCAACACCAGAACCCGTTTGTTTGCTGGCGTCTCGTCAACGGCCCTGCGGATGAGTGCCGCGACATCCGGTCGCGCGTACGTGATGGGAATGTCGCGGTAGCTGCTTGGCCGGTCGGCCTCGATTTGTTCCGTCGAGGTTTCCATGTCGGATGGCAGCGATGCCACCGAGTTGATGGACATGCTCGAGCTTTGCGACTCGGAGCTAGAGGCTATAGCCTTTTCCGGGTCCATTTCAATTGCCCTGATTATGACGCCCTGCTTGGGATTCGATTCGGACATGGGGCTGATCGATTGTGGCAGTGCCTGCCTTGTGACAAAGAGCTTGCTTGACACACGATCATCGTTTCTCAGCGTATCGAGATGGCTGGAAAACCAGCTCAGGCAAGCTGAATCTCGTCAGTCTCATGACTCCACAGTTAATCAGCATTACTTACTGCTGTGTTGGACCGCCCATATAAACACGATCTGTTTACTTTCGTCGTTGCGCAGTTTTCGGAGCATGTTGAGGGCCATGCCAAACGTAAAGCTACCACCACTCCCACCGGCGATCAAGACCACAGTGTCATACTCCGCCGGATCAGGAACCGTGCCATAAGCCCCCTCCACCGACGCCCTCAGGGATACACCCGGATTTGACACGGCGTGCTCGTGCAGGTCTTGCGTGAATCCGTCCCACGACTGGACAACGAACTCGAGCGGGTCGATGGCGGCAATCGTAAACGGATGCGTCTCGAAAGACCGGATCTTGGGAATCCACAGGAAGCAGTGCTTCCCGGACACCGCGCCGACGGGCGGCTTTGTCAATGTCACGCGAGTGGCACCGTTTGACAGCGGCGTGAGCGCGACGGAATTGTTTGTGCTGTACAGCACCAAGCGTGCCAGGCGAATAAGGCGGTCGAGAAACCAGAGGCCGCCTGCGAGGAACGTGGCGATGATGACCTTGCCGCCGAGCTCCGGCTGGTGAAGCCCCACCGCGACGATGGCGAGAACCCAGAACGTGACGTGCATGTAGTAGAAGAGCTCATACCACTTGCGTCGGATGAAGGTGCCCCCTATTCCGAGGATCAAGAACGATAGCCCAGCCACCATGCCGAGAATTTCTTCAGTCGTCAGGAGAATCTCAGTGCGCCCGACCCCTACAAGGTAGACACTGTAGCTGATGGCGTGGATGGTGACGTGGACAATTGTGGTATATCCAGCGACTTGATGAAGGATGTTGAGGCGCTCATGTGAGAAAGGAGTCAAGAATGAGAGCGGAGTATTCTTGAGTGCCAAGATGACTAAAACAACCATGTTCGCCATGGCAAGCCTGCGTCTGCTCAGCCTTCAGTGTACCACTGATAATAGAAATGGATCACCTACCATCCTGTTCTGGACGCCACATTGACCGCCATGGGCATGTTATCGTTGTCCAGGTTTGTCAATGTGATGATGATGTTGGTAGCCAAATACAGGCCGATAAGGCCCACATGGCCAACCGAGGGCAGTCCTGGCCCTTTGCGAAGTGACACGCTCCTGATTTTTCTGCATCACCGCATCAGCATCTTCAATATCTGAGGAAGAGTGGCTCATTGCCTTCCTACCGAGACAAGGATGCCAGGGCCGACGGTTTCTTGGCCTCGCCCTGGGCAGCCTGCAGTCGCTCTCCGTACAGTCGCACCAAGTGAAACAGGATGAACGCCGAGGCAATTACCAGGAGCGAAGCGATGTAAGCCAGGGTGGACTGCTCGTTCAGCTTAGTCCGCCTCGCAAGCTTCCTCAGGAAATCGGCGGCATGGGTCGGCTGTGATTGTCCTGCCATGATGACGGTGATCGTAGACGACTGCTCGGTTAGAGAGTTTAGTCGAAATCGGTTGACAGTCCGAGGGCGAAGAGTCGACTATGGTTGAAGGCGGCGTATCAGAACCAAGCAGCAAACAACGAGGTGGAGCACCGCGGAGCTCGGTAGCTCTGTTACACGTTGGTCGTGGCGATGTTGCTCCGTTAAACGCCTCAATCTGCGAGGTTTCCCGAGCCCACTGCGGGACCTAGTGTGCGCGATTTGCCCGTTGCGAAGATGGGACACAGTATCCTGTTTGCAACTTCTCGATCCCGGAAACTCTCGCCAAGCTGAGAGTTGTGGCGGCACCAGTCAGTATGTCAAGGTGCCACATGAGTCTGAGACAAGTGTGGTGTCAGTACGTCTGTGAATAAAGCCGAAGTTCGTGACCTCACTCCCGGAGCTCAAGCAACTATTATCGCGCAGCTATGACCTTTGTTTCGAATAAAGTATATTGCAGCGTGTTGGTTGTATACATACAAGGAAGAGTTCGAGCGAGCCTGCTTTGCTTTAAACATAATGACAACCGCAGGCCCTCCACACCACATTCCTGAACCACCCGCAACGTAATGCACATTGTTAGCATGTGAAGGCGCCGCTGCTATAAAACGGGTACGACTGTAGCACTGTGATCTCGACAAGGGAAGGACTCGGTACTGCAACTCTCCCACCGGTGCGACATTAGCATCCAAGCCCGGGACACCGGCACCGTTGCATGCGGGCTACGACCTCGCATCTTGATCTTGTGATCAGTCGCACTTCTGCACTTATTGCTTCGCGTCAACCCAAGCTTCTTTCGCTAGTGGGATCACAGCGCACATGATCGTCGAGTTTCCATTTGCCTCTGCCAGGAACCGGCGAGACGTTACACCCACCACTGCGCTGCGACTCTGGCTTGACGATGACTCGACGATAAGGCCTCGGCTTTGGCGTCGGGCGTCACACATGCAGTAGCGGCCTTGCAGTGACTGCCGAACGGGCATCTTCAAATTGTCCAGTGGCTTATCGAGGGAGAGAACGTGAGCTTTCCAGTGGCGAGGACCTGCCATTGGGAGAATATCCTGGACCTTGGGCACTCACTGGCACTACTGAATGAAGGTAGAGACGGTCATGAAAGCCTCCGTTTGCTTCATTCCTACTACCGCATTTTGATTAACTGGCCGATCAATATACCCTTGCTTGACCGTTGGTCTGGGGAGCGTCGGGCACGCAATTTGGTTTCCCATGGAGGCACATCCAAGGCCAACAGCAAACAATAGGTTTGCTGCAGGGTGCCCAAGACCATCGGCTAAAGTCACCCCCTCTGAGCTCTTGGTCGGGGGACTAGATAGTGCCGCTACATCGAAGTCAAGATACGGTGCCTGAGGTCGCATGGGTCCGGCCCAAATTGGCAGGACGACCTGATATAGATGAAATTGGTCAGCATGACGGCGCCCAAGTGAGGATCAGGGCAACGGGCACAACGTATCAAAGGACGTCTAAGCCAAGGCGCATGCCAGAGTGGCCCGTTGCGTCGACAATGCCGTCGCACTGCAGGTGCACAATGCAGCCAGTTGCGACAACCGAGCAAGCGGCCGCCGCGTTTGTTGCATGTGAGAACCAGATGACGCTGGCAAGAGACCCGACGAAAGGCGATGACGCAGGCAGTGTCACCTATCGACCAAGATCAGACGGGCTCTGTCTGTGCGACGTCGTGCGGCATGATGATGGACGTGCATTCAATCTGGAACCCATGGCGAGCATTCAATGCGAGGAGCGCTACCGGCATGGCTCCGAGTACCGCGCGTGACACTCGGTGCGACCCGGAGAAGGCAAAGCAAAATCGCCCTGAACAGCCTACGCTGCCCTTGAGGTTTGAACGGAAGATGGATATAGTTCCCGGCAAATTCCGCCGCCACGACTACGGCGAAATAGTGACGATAAAGTCGCCAGTCAGCCAAGTTTGCGGCGGCTTCTCATGACGGCCCTCGGGGATCGACGCGGATTGAGCAGACAGCAAACTTCATGGCCTTTCACGTGGTGGTCGATGCTACGTTGGAATCCCTCGACTAGCACTGGGTGGGACAAAAAGGGAGCAGAAGCGCGGGCAGAGCTCGTTAGTCGCTGTTGCAAGTCTGGTTGAGATGCTACTCACGTTACATCATGGCAGGGGACTCGTCTCGACTGCCAGGGCTGAGATAGCACGGTACCACAACACACTGCGTTTTCAATCGCAGAGCCAGGTACTCCGCCATCTAACTCCCCGGTCCTCTTGGTTCACCACCACACGACGCGTTACCACCACGTCCGTCGGCTTCCCCAGACTGCCTCAGAAGAATCCTGCAAGGGTCACCTGCCGTATCGGTACTTGAGTACGAGATCCATGCTTTAAAGGCTATCTTTTGAGCTTTCCTCGACTAGGTTGCTGATGAGATCCATTGTCTTGCCTAGAGACGGCTATGGCAGATACCAATAGAACATCCCGTGTTGAACAAAAAGAAATCTTTAGCTCATTCAGGAACATATGCTGCTCTCGCAAACGTCACTTCGCTTCTACCCATCTCCGGCTACGTCGTGCATGATGGGACCATGTGGTCAGCAACCGAGATTTGGAACTGCAATGACGCCACCCCCTCGGACCAGACGAGCCATGAAATTCAAGCTGGAGTAGACGGATGGACAGCGTTTCCTCTTGCGGGGTATCTCAAGAGATAGCGTGCACCGGGAGCTTGTGTCGAGTGAGAGTAGCTGCGCAGGTGTCTTTGAGTTTTGACTTCTCTTGGCCATCTAACGACACAGCAAAGAACGAATGAATCAAGAAAACCTTTACTTGGCTCTGATATCAATTGGCATTCCTGGCCTTGGATTGGCAGCCCAGGCAATCCCATCCACAGAGCTAGCATCACTCACCTCATTGATCGCCTGAAACATGTCGTCGAGCAATTCTCTCAGATCCGCAACTTGCCGGGACTCCTTCTCAAATCTACGTTCACTCTCCAATTCAGGCCCTTGCGTGATATCCTTTTCTCCTCAAAGACTGGATAAAGTTTGAGTCGGGAAAGAAAGATTCACTATCGCACCATGAAGGACCTCGACGGCTTTGACGCACTGCAAGTCTCATCAACAATATATTTGCCGAGTGAGTGGATACAGACATATTAAATATCATTTTTCTATCTTTCATTAGGCGGTTTGGCGCTTTCATCGATGTGTTCTGTGGGCCAAGCTACTCCATTAGAAGCAGCTTCTCTTCCAGGTAGCCCGTCGAGCATCAATCAATTTCACAAAGTGCAATTCTATGGCATCTAATTATAGATGGAACCAGTTTGTTTTATCTGTAGAAAGCTGGTACGTATGTTGATATGTTCAATTGCAGGCTCTCGATATTGGTTTCACAACGCCAAGTTCGTGCTCCGTTATTTATTATATCCTCGCCAACTACTCTAGACCACGTTGGCATTTGGCGGTCCTGATGGCAGGCATTTCGCGAAGTACGCCTGAAGAGGCGAAGCGTTTCGGCATTTAGCGCCCTGAGCCTGATGCACAGCCTGCATCCATGAATGGTGCATGCTTATTGGCGATGGGCATGCGGGAGGCACTCCTGTGGGCTTTCCAAGAGCGCTTACGCAGCCACCAGACTGCGGCTGAGGCATCAGGTGACGCGATACTGCAGTTGCACGTTGCACGTTGTACAAGCAGTGCTATTATGTATACCACTTCAAGCCTGTTGGGCGATTCGACTTCTCTTCGTCATCTACCCTCTCCTTTACATCAACCAGAGCCAGTCTACTGCTTGTTTTGATTTGTCCCCTCCTCATGTTAACTCTCAGGATCCCTGCCGTCACGAGATAGGACATGGAGGCAGTCGGTGCAGGAGCCAGTGCCTTGGCATTTGTGCTGTTGGGCCTCAAGTCAGCAAAGATTATTCACGAGGCGTTATCGACTATCAAGGATGCGCCAAAAACAGTACGCCAGCTGACACAGGACATTCAATTCCTGCAGTCAGTGCTAGAACGGCTGTCCCATTGCTCGCTGAGCGATGCTTCGAGCAGCACAGTTGTCTCTTTGCGGGACATGCTCCAGACTTGTGCCGCAGAGCTGTCTGACATCGAGACTCGAATCACACAGTTCTCAACAAGACCAAGCAGTAGCCGATCCAGCCGTGTTTACAAGGGCATTCTCGCCTTTGTCAAAGAGAAGGACCTCGAAGAAGCCCGAAACAGAATCCAAAACAAGGCAACTCAAGCGAACCTCTACCTCGGCTTGATTCAGGCACAGGCGATGTTGGACACGTCTTCGAGAGTCAACACCCAGGCATCGGCAACAACTAGCATTCTCGAACAGATCCTCGGTGAGGTCGCAAGACTCCATGAGCGTCTAGACAGCAATGCTGCGCCATCGACGACAGATAACCTCCCTGGTGTCAAATTGGACACGAATGATACGTCCGACTCGGTCGTAGGGGAGTTCGAGGCCATGACTTTATGCACCGAACTTGAGGAGAGCATCTCGCGCATGTCGAGTCTCGTTGATGTCGATGGATTGACCCTGGATGCCAACGATGCAGAGCAAATAACTGATGACCTGCAGAGATTGATCCAGTTGGCGAAGGATAAACTGTGTGCCAAAGACGCTGGTAGCAGCAAGGCATCCGCGCATGCAAATATCATGGAGAATGATAGCAGACTTCTGCGGGGAGACCTGAAAATTATCGAGGGACTGATTCTCTGCGCGCCAATAATCGCGATAAACGAATCAAGTATCAAAGGTATCTTCTCCTCGGCTACATGTGATTAATTTATGTCACATCCAATATCTATCGTATCATTAGGAAGGCTAACACTCTACAGTCCCAAATTCTCATCAACTCCTGGCCAGTCTACCTAGCGGTACCGTCATCAATCAGAAGCGATTGAGGGAGGAGATCAATGTCAACTATGGCTACCTCACAATTACGACGAACAAGAGAAGACGAATATGTCGGGCGCCGGCACCTGATTCGTCTGGGAATGGGAGCAGCCACCGGGATGTCGTCGCTAACATCATGTTTCGCCCCTCGGACTCCTCATGGATGTTCACCGTCTCAGTTTCTCAGGGGCAGCTGTTTGATCGGAGCGTCCAGAGCATCCCGCGGATCTCCGTTAGCCCAATTCGTCCCAACGACTCACTCGTCTTCCGTTTGGTCCAAGAAGGTCGACTCGACGACTTCCGAATTCTGCTGGGCCAGGGGAAAGCAAGCCTCAGAGATCACGACGAGCAGGGCATGCCTCTTTTACACGTGAGATCCGAATTCCAGTCGTAATTTCACTTACGCTGACATTGACACAAGTATGCTGCTACGGGAAGTACACAGATGTGCAAATTTCTCATTGAATCCGGTGCAGACGTCGATGAAATGGAAGAGCACAGTGGGACCGCTCTGTCTCATATAATGGGGCTAGGTCTCCATGATAGGATGCTAGTATTGTTGGAGAATATGGCAGATCCAACTCTATCCTTCCCAGGATGGAACAATCCCCTGTCGACTGCCTGCAGTTCGGACATGGTAAGTGGCCTACATCCATGGCTAAATCTCCAATGCTCATTTCATAGCCATCCGTGGAGCTCTTCCTAAAGTACGGTGGTCATTTCGCCCTGGACGATTTAGAAGGCTCAGACAGGAACGGCAGAACGAGACTACATCAGATCTGCATGGCAGAGTCGAGATTTACGAGAAAGCAGAAGGCCGTGGCTATGCTAGTCGCTGCTGGTGCCAAGACAACTGCTCGCATAGTCCGGTCATGGTCGCAAGACGATCACCAAACCCTCGGATTCACCTGCCTACATAGCCTTGTGTACACAGCCCAGCGAACAAAGAACCGAGACGACCTTGAAACTCTGGTCTTTTTGATCCAGCATGGCGCTGATATCTCCGCCGCCGATCACCACCAAAATACAGTCTCCATGCGCGCTTATTCATCGAATGAGGACGACAATTACCACTGTTCAAAGGGTTCCTACAGGGGCGACCTCTGGGATGCCGCTCTAGCAATTTGCGGATATGAGCTCGACCAGTTCCGGGCGTCTTACCCCAGGGTGCCGAGATACAACAAGAGGTATAGCAGGGAAGACTTTGAAAGACTTTGGTGGGGAAACGAACAGCTTTGCCCCTATTGGGACGATGCACGATACCCAGAGACTGGCGGCAATGACGACTATTGGAGGCGGCCCCCGCAGCGTTGTGACCATATTTCATGTCCGGACTGTGAAGAGTACCATACAGCTCTCGCCAAGACGGAGTCAGATCCTAAAGGAGACGATAACACCACTCCTTGGTACCAGGACAGGCATCCAAGGAGCCCTTCGCTTGGGGATTCGGAGTACAGCTATGATAAATATCTTGGATGGGACGACATTGACGAGCTCGAGATGACAAATCGAGAAGTAAGTGACCAAGAAGAGGTAGACGAGGGTGACAATGAAGAGGGTGGACTTTATGCTCAATCTGAAGACCATATCTCACTTCCATATAGTGAAGATGGCGAGGCAGCTTACCAGAGATTGAAAGGTGAGGGTAACAATGAAGAGAGAGACAAAGAAGTCGGTGCGGAAGGATGCGAGTACAACCCATTCGATGACTATTGGTTTCAAGGCGGAATCGAATACCTGGATGAAGAAGAGGCCGCGGAAGAAGCTTACTGGGCACTGATGGGCGAGAGATACTACGACGAGGAGTCAGTAGACAGTCCGAGTACGAGCTCCGAAGAGTGCGAGGATGAAGTCCATGCAAAAGAGGACAGGGTATAGCCTGGAAGGAATGAGGATGGGTTTAGGCCCAGTAAATTGTGGCTCAATACATTGATAGAATAGGAGGGCCGCCAAGATCTCCTTGCATATTACGAAACATGCAGCAACGTCGCTTGAAAGGTTGCGTCGCTTGAAAGGTAACTTGAGTCAGTGGCGAGCTTGCAGCACTATGCTTCACGAGCCCAGCTTCCTGCCCTCAACACAAACGTGTCATCGCGGCCCTATTTCACGAGCTGCAGCCCATAGCTAGCCAATGGCTAGATTTTAGCCAGCCAACGCTTGAATTGGTGAACCTGGCCAGTCAACGCGACCAACGGGGTTCAGGGAGCACATATTCCAAGTTGCAAGCATGTCTCTCGGCCTTTCCCGCATTGGCTATGACTAAAATTGGAAGAAGAATATTTTTCTATCAAGGTTATCCATCAACGCTGTTGTCATGCGGTTCTAGGATATGGTTACATCTACGAATAGTATGTGGATTCCTAGTCGAAGGATATCTATTCTATTCCTCGCAAGCATGTACTGAGTACAGTACAGTTATAAAGAAACAAGCGAGCCACAGGTCCTACTCGTCACCGGATGACCTAGAGATACACGCCGCGGAACGCCTTGCATCGGCAAATGCAATGTAGCCATTTGTTCCGGCCTGAGTGCTTTTTGGACTTCTAACAATGGGCTTTCCTGGTATTTTGTATTTGATCGAAGTACCGCCGATTATGATTAGTGCGACGTCTCATTACTAGCTACAGCCCCTGTAAGAAACCCGCTTGCTCTTCTACCACTGTCAATAAGATGCTTGTATACCTTGCATGGCGAGTACGAGTACGAGTTGAGAACATTAGGAATTTGTCAACAACGTCATCTCAGCCTGCCGCGAATACGAGTATATATTCTGTTACGATTGCCTGACTCTAGGTACAAGCACCCATGACCTTTAACGAAGAGTATATGGCAGGGGCATATCCGTACAATGCCCAGACTTGGGATTGCCGACCCAAAGACCCAGTTTGTTACTCAATACGTGTTTCATCCCAGTAGGTCGAGCGCACAGCGGGCCTTGATGCATGGCAGGAGTGTAAGAAGTTCGGCGAGGGCCGAGAACCTTAATGCCTTCCTGTGATTCTGTAATCCATGCATTCATCACACAGACACTCCGAAACGGAGCATGCATGAATGCGTTGTACGCAGATTTCTCATAGCCTCGTGAGAACTAAGCCATGGAAGAGTCAACCCTTGTTATTATGGTGATGTGACTAAAGTATTGGAGCCTCATTACTCTATATATACCTCCGCTCCCACCAAGTTGGAATCAAGTCTTTCTTACCAATCCTGTCCGCCAGCATTCACCACCAGTCCTTACATAACTATCTCACATATCATCTTCTGATATAAATCGTCTTTACAAATTCACCAACATGAAGCACGCCATTATTCTCCTTGTCGCTCCCGTTCTCAGCCTTGCGTTGCCGCAAGGCGCACCTGCAGCCAGCCAGAAGCTTCCCTTCAAGGAGCCCGGCCGATTCTCAATCGACTGCAGATTCCGTGGCTACACCGATGAACTTTGCGGAACCAAGGTGTACTGCGAGTCGTTTGACAAGGTCGACGATAGTATTATAGGAGGACATGACGGTCAATTCAAGTCGACGAAGGAGTGCTTCGATGCCCACGATCCTGAGCCTACCTCTCAGCCGGATCCAGACCGCATCGTGTTCCCGGACTCTCAGCAGGATCCGGACCGCATCGTTTTCCCGGACAACTAAAGCCGACAGAGATTGATGGCTCTGGGCACAGTACACCAGTGGCGTGCAGAAGAGGACCGCCATTTGTGTCTCAGGGCTGGCGACTCATTCGAAGCGCAGTCGCACGGATAAGGAATGAGTTGGTTTTAGGAAGAAAATTAAAATTAAAACATCAGCAGGAAGTATAGGGTTATTGTTCCTAAGTATATAAAGCTGTTATAAGAGCATAGATCGAATGCTCGTCAACATGCGTTTTCTTGAAGCAATTAACTAGTCGCCCCCCTTCTAATCCCTTACTTACAAAGAATCGATCGTCTCGCTTCTTATCTTGCTATATAGTACTATTATATATTCCGCGTTATCGAAAATAACTCCACCCTTACTAAGCTATAGCTGTTAGAGTATTTTGTTGAGGGTGAACGAACACATTAAAGGCCGAGTGTTACGGATATCGTGTACGAGTAAGTCGTAGAGGTTGCGTCTGCCCAAGCAGACTTCTCACATCGTGTAAGTCAAAGCAAAAGATGACGAGAGGCAACAACGGCCACCTCTAGCAAGCGGGAGGAATCGCCAGGATTTTCATTCTACGGCTATGAAAGCTCATGAACGGATGAAGGACATGAGGGGCCATCTGTTCTAACTAAAGGGCCCAGACGCCTCTTTTATGCCTGCAAGGCGTGAACCCCCCTGGTTGTCCCTCCTCTTTTTTTGAGTTTTTTGTTTTACTGGTCAGGGGTCTGCACTCACACCAACAAAGTAGAGTTGTTGTCTGCTAGACAGTATTCCATCTTCATTCTCTGAGTGAGCGGCTTGATCTTGTCAATATTCAGGGCTGGATATGTACTTTTTTGGTCCTCGCCTTTCAAGCAAGATCTGGGTGCTTCTCGAGAAATTCTAGCTCCACGGGCAGGAGCCTGTAACCCCACCTCTTCTTCTGTTCGATCCTCTGTTGAAGCAGGTTTTCGAACGCGTCCTCGCCGTGAGTATCAAGAAATCTGTCATCAGTAAGCCCCACAACACCCGTGCGCTGCGGCCTAAACGTGAAGTTTTTTAGATATGCGACGATGGAGTGAGAAAGCGGTCTTTGATCTCTGTAGAACGAAATGGGTGAGTTTCTAAGCCACGGGGTCTCAGCAGGGAACTTACAGTCGATTCCCATCCCACCGGTAGACGGTAATCTTTGAAACTTTGGACTCAGCCGGTCCATTGTCAAGCAGAAAATAGCATCGTATCCCGTCAACTGCATATTGACCTAAGGAGGAAAGGGTATCGGAGTGTTCGTCAAAGTCTCGTCCCCATTACCCCTATAAAGGGACGCAGATCACCCTTGCGCATATGTGCTACAACCTGACCAAGAGGACTGCGACAGTCTGCAAGAGACCTCCCTGTGTGAGCGTGTTTGACGACTTTGCAATTCCCAATACTGGAAATAATGTTTAGAGAGCCTGCCTTGGCGTCCATCTAGAGTCTTGGATAGGTAGAAAATACACTCTATGGTATTGTTCCGGGGGTATACAACGCTATTGAAGCAGCAGAGACTCCTCACTCAAAACACCAAACAGGCCTTCAATTTCCCGTTCCGCCACCTTGAGCTCCTCTGCCACTTGTCTCGTCACAAGAGCATAAGCGTATAGCAGGGCATAGTCCTTTTCCTCCACTGTAACGTCTAACGGAGAGCCCTCGACATCCGTCATGGCACTGCCGCGGCGATGCTCATAAGCATAATCGAGCGGAGGATGGGCATTTCGAAACTCAAAGATCTTGCTCAACAGCCGGTCGCGCGTGCCCATGACGCTCGGGACAGCATCCGTCAGCGAGTACTCGAGCAGAATAGAGCTGGCGAGAACCTGAAAGACATGGCACATGCGATCGCACAGGACGGCTCGTTCCGGAGCCGTGTACTGCAGCAAGGCGCGTTCCCCGGGAGTGAGCCTCCCCTTGAGCTGTGTCACCAGGCTCATGGCATAAAAGCCATCAAGGATGCGGTTCGTGCTCCGCATGATGCGACCGCACGTCTCAAAGGGGAACGGTCCGCGCAGCTCAAACTCGGATGCGGCTGCGTGTCTGAGCGTCTCGAGCCTGTCGGCATATCTCTGCATGGCGGCTTGCTCGCCGGACCGGAGATAGCTCTGGGTACAGTCGCTGCGGAGGAGAATCGCCAGGGGGCCGCGTCTCCAGATGAGACCCATCTGAAGGTACAGGACGGAAATGCCTTCCCTGAACTTTCTGCGGGCAGATATGGGCCAGATGAGCCGGCACACGATCAGGCCCCATACAATGCCGGCGGTGACGGATAGGGCGCGGTGCTTCACAATCTCCATTATCAACGGCTGCAGGCCACCTTCGTCGTCGTCGTCATCGTCCACCTTCTGGCTTAGGCTGTAGGCGTACAGCGTTGATACGTTGTAAGCCAGCAGCGTCATGCGGCCTAACGGCGCCTTGCCGCATGCGACGATGAGGTAAAAGTTCCAGAAACTGACCAGAGAGCCCAATGTAGCCAGAACCACAGCACTCCCTTGGCTCAATTTCCAGTTGATGATGGAGAACAGAGCCCCGAGGAAAGTCCCGAGGAAGCGCGCCCAGCCGGTCGTGTTGGATGCGCCGACAGTCATGGAGCAGACAATCATGAACGACAGCAAACCCCATTCGCCTCGGTAGTGCATGTACCAGTCACGAGTTTCTTCGATAAAGGCAAGCATGGCCCATAGGGAGGCACCAATCCCGACTTTTAAGCCGAATCGAACTATTTCGAGTGGTCAGTCTCAGTCATCAGCGAGGGGAATTCGCACGTACTCTCGTCCCTTGCCAGCTTTCTCAGCATCTTCAGCACGTATTGAGAAACGAGGGCAAGTATTTTGCTGGCATCGGGAGCAGCTTTCCAGTTGAACGTGTCTCTCCGCTCAATCATGGAATCAGGAATGCCCTTGGGGACTCCAGACTTCTTAATGGGCTTTATCAGCCCCTCGGTCTCGCGTGTCTCGTACGGCATGGTGGACATGCCCCGTGAACTGCTCTTCCTCCACCACAAAAGCCAACGCCAGCTTCGCTTGCTGTGCTCGCCGACATACTTGAGATCATCAAGCATGTCCAAATACTTTCGCATCTCTTCGCCAAGACTCTGCAGGCTGAAGCTGAAGTGTCCACAGGCGGCGGCAATCTCTTCGAACTCGGCCTGTGTCTTGTCCGACCTGGATCTGCCCAGCTCGATCAGCTGGTAGAGCTCTTCCAATGCCTCTGCCCGCGCCGTATTGAACACAGCCAGGGAGTCCGCTAGCTGGTGCTGAAATTCGTCATTGATCGTGACCTCGTAGCTTGGAGCATCCCCAAAAGGTGATTCACAAAGCACGTGGGACAGGATGTCGCCCAGGGCTTCCATGTGCGGCCGCATCATCGTAACAAACACCTCGAAGGTATCCCATGGCGTACGAAGAGGTAATTTGCCAGTGAAGTTCTTGGATGCAGGTTCTGCCTCATCCTCGCCCCTGTTCGGTTCATAGCTTGAAGTGCGACTAATGATCGGCGAGATCAATTTTGTGGACGCTGGAGAACGCTGTCCGGGCGGCGGCTGAACGCGGGTGTCCCGGAGCAGGGCAAATTGCGTGTTTGCCGCACTTCTTAGCCCGCCTACTGATTGCGCAAGCGTGCCAATAGCAGCAGCGGCCGACCTCTCGAGGGCATACAGCTTCTCGTGGCCGAGAAAGTAATGCTCAAACTTGGCCTCGCGCAAGTTCTTCATCACCTGCGGATATGCCGCCAAGTATGCCGACCAGGCGGCCGAGACCTCGGCCAACGCTGCGTCGTCCTCGACACCGTTCAAGAAGCCGCTCGTGATGGTGGACAGCATGTGGCCCAGCGAGGAGGAGGCGTTGGTCATGGACTGCCGCAGCAAGGAGCGAGCAGAGACCCTCCACAGCAGCAAATTGACGGCCGTGGCGCAAGTGATACCCATTACGAGCATCTTGAAGACCTGCATAATCTTCTGGATAGAGAAGACGTGGGAAACGACGGCATTCTCCTTGGTGACGACGCCGATAATGGCCAGCGACGCCAGGGTGCTGCCCACGTTGACGAGTGGGTTTGACATCTTCTGCTTGACCCAGCCCATGAATCCGAAGCCGCCGCCAATGAAGACGACAACCACGAGTAGGTGCGACAGGGAAACGAGGCCCATGATGGAGCCAACCAAGACGGACGTGGCCATGGAGAGGATGGAGACGACCTCGGCGTAGGCAATGGCGACGCAGGCGATGAGAACGGCCTCGATCATGGAACCGGCGGACCGGGACGCGTGGAAGTAGACGGTGATGGTCGCAACCACATGTTTGCCGTCGGGCTCACCGAGAAAGCTGGATAGCGGCGAGACAAAGGTCGCCAGACTGGCGAACGTGTAGGCGATGGTGCATTTCAGGACCCCGCGACCCTGCGGCGATGCAAGCCAGTGGCAGAAGCGCATCGTCGACACCTTGGCTCGCCGGCCCACCGCGTCCAAGGCACGCGCCGCCATGGACTGGCCCTTGGCGAGGCTTGGCATCGGGCGTGTACTCGTAGTATCCGGGGCGCGGCCGGGCTCTTCGGCGTGGGTCGAGGCTTGCGACACGCCGGAGGGCCGCGGCAGACGGCTCTGGTGTTCGCTCGTGGGGTCGACGACAGTAGCGATGGCATTGCTACGGTCCTGGGTAGAACAGGGCTGGTCAGCGGGAGAAGAACAGTGGCGAGCTGCCATCAGGGGATGGTTTCTAACCGGTAGTCTGCTGCAAGCTGCCCGAGGCGACGAAGGAGAAGTCATCGCTTGGCGGTTCGCGGCAGCACAAAGGACAGGGCCATGCAGGACCCCGTAAAGACCATGCCTTTAGGATCATAGGGTCGTTGTGGAGGTGGAGGTGGAGGTGGAGGTGGAGGTGGTTGGTCTTGGGGTTGGGGATGCTCCAACAAACTCCAAAAACTCCCTGTCCATGCCCCGCCAAGATACCCCACGTGGTCCTGATGATCCACGAGACCAAAAAGACTCGTAAGCCGGGACTGTGTTAGTACTTTGCACTGCGTTCGTCCCCACCAAATTTTAGTGCGAGGATAGTCCGCACGAAGTCCATAGGAGGTATCGGAAGTGAGCAGGCGATCAGAGGGTGCCACCTGCCGCTGTCACAGACCATCTGAAGTCAGCTGTTGTCAAGGCGGCGGTTTATAGCACCTCGATATAGCTTATTTCAATAGCGATGAACAGCGAGCAATGTATGTGTAAAGTTAGAACCTTTGCATCAACAGACCGCCATCAACGTCTACTTCCCTGCATACAGACCTTCAGCATCTACTCCAAGTTGAATTTAGCCATCAACGCCGAAACCACCGACACTGCCAGCACGGCGTACGCAGTCACGTCCAAGACCCGTTTCAACTGGGCCCTCACGCTCGCCATGGTTCTGCCGCGGAACCTCTCGTTGAACCCGGCAGTCTGGTTGATAAAGGGAACCTCCTCCGATGGAACCGGCTTGTCCAGGAACTTGCACAGGGGCTCCCACCCATCGCTGATATGATATTCGAGCAGCTTCTCGGGCGGGACCAACGATCGCACGAGGTCGTAATGCCGCTGGAAGCTCCTTCGGCCGTTCCGATCAAAGTCACCGTCGTAGAGCGCCTGGTGTAGCTTCTTGAACATGGGACGGTTCCAGCGGTTCGGCATCAACAGCGCTGTAGCGGTAACGCCGAGCACGGCTAAGAAGACGCTGGTGTCTGCTACTTCCAGAGTGTTCTTGACAGACCTAGACAATGCATGCAGGTTAGGAGAGCCCGTCCTCCCGGTTCGCAATGGTTCCCTACTTGTGCCATTCGTCGACATCTCTCACGGTCAGGATCACCTTGGCGTCGGGATAGGCGTTGATAAGCTCCTCGGCAAAATGAGCCGCTGGCAGGTCTGTGACCGCCTGGTGGTAACCATCTGTCAGGGAAATTTTCAAGCGCACACAGGACATGACGCGGGAAGAAATTGCCCACCTGGCAATGGCCCAGAAGCTGGTCGAACTCTTCGAGGCCAGGCTTCTTGCCTATCCCGTCGCATTTGGCCTTCAGTGCATCCAGCCACAGTTTGCAGTCATGTGGGTTCACGAACGCGGCGTCGAAAGTATGGTATGTATGATGGAAGCCGAGGGTTAGGAGCGCGTCTCTAAGGGCTGGGAATGGATGGGCTGTCAGTGGAGTTTCTCAACTACACGAGTTATGGCTATGTTGGACCCTTTCTAGCACTTACACCTCGTTCCGGTACGGCTATATCCGAGACACAAAACCTTCATGGGAACTTTGCGGGCCGCTGCTTGAGGCTGCTGGGTCGCAGTACGAATGTCCATGCACTGCATGGTCTTCGCCACCATGATGATTTCAGGCGTGCACTGAGGCCAATCAAGATGGGTTATCAGGGAGGTTGAGGTGTGACAAGAGGGAACCGGCGGGAGCACGCGGGTGGTACGCCGGGGACGCACAGATTCGGAGCCAGCACGAGGACTATGTTATCCTCTTCATGTCCTCTGCCTATATTGCGAGCACTCGTCTTTTTATAGCCGTTCAGTAACACAGCATCAACTTCGGAACTGTCTTCCAATCGGGTGTCCTGGCAGTGCACGTGTATGGGTGCAGATGATGGCGGTTGCGTTTCGGGGACTGCTGCAGGCCTGTTCGCTCTTCTGCGCCGACGACATTCGACTCCTTGCGCCACGCTGGCTTGATGCTTGTGAGCGGGTGGTTCGTAGGCCAGGCTAGACGATGTACGCCACGCCGAACAGGATTCACGCCAAGCTTCTTATGCCTGGACCGCCGTCTATTATTGCTTCGCGTTGCGGCCCGAGCGAGCCTGTCTTGGCTTACTGTACTGCTCTCTGCCTGCCACCTCACTCCTCATGCAGGTTTCAGCCAGGCCGAGTCTAGTTCGACTGTCTCAGTTGGAGCGTGCCACAGAATCGGCAGCATGGACTAGGCGTCGACTGCGAAACGGCTATGAATCCGGTTCCGAGTGGCTCTCGAAGGTCGAGGCATCAAGCCTGCTAGATGTTCCCCGCAGGCTAATGCATGTACGTACCTGGTACGACGACGAACGACTTGGCGCAACGAACAGCCAGCTGAAGGCAAGGGTGAAGGCAGCCCGCTTGTAGCTAGCTTGAGGAGGGTTCAAATCAGAAGCGGGAAACTGCAAGTCTGTCTTCCCTATCATCAGTGCCCCGCACAAGTCCATCTCTATGTGAGCCCTCGGACCGTATGGTCTCGTGCGTCCAAGTCCGCTAAACGAAGTAACCACGTCTACTTCCTAAAGCAGTCTTTGCTCCGGATCTAATGGTATGTCTATAAACTTACCTGAACAATACTACTACAAAAGTAACATGCATGTGCAGTATGCTGCTCATTGTCGGGATCGGGACAAAGACATGCCGGCGTTCAGGTTGTATTGCAGCTACTACTTGGTTCTCTTCTATATATATGATTCTATATACGGGATCAACAGACCGTCTCTAAGCGAGCTGAGTCTACGGGCGGGACGGGAGCTCATTCGCAACAGTGGCTCGGAAAACAAGCTGCATCGGCCTGGGAAAGGGCTGTTGCAATGCATGGCTGACGAGCTTCCGAATTTGGGGCATGGGTTCCCCGCTAGATCCGGCAATTGGCGGCTGAGCCCCCGCCTGCACTATGTTACCCAAACGGGTAACCGTTCCTGGGGAAGGAGGATCTCTTCGATGTTCAGCAGATGGGATTAGGCGACCTCCGTGTATAGACGCAGACCGGTCAATCGCGGCCTACAAAGATGCCGAGGGATAATACGACCTATCGGCTGCGACCAGAGGATTTGCAGCATGACATGTGATGTATATCTCATTGACGTGACGAGGAACAAGAGGGTTAAATGCCATTGTCTCCCCCTTTAACCCTCGAATGCTTCTATAGGCCGGGCTGCTCCTGTTGCAACTATTCCTTTCCATACAATAAGAATAGTCTTGGGCAGTGGCTACCCTCCCTTTCGACTCACGATGCTCATTAGTTTCAAACTACGGCTGGCGGCATCCTTGCTGGCACTCGCCGCAACTGTCACACGCGCCGCTCCTCTAGAGTACGAGGTGCTTCAAGACAGAGCAGTTCCGACATTGCCCAGCAAGGACCCCTTCTACGCGCTGCCCAAGGACCTCGAAAAGATTCCTCCTGGGACAATCCTACGCCACCGAGCACCTCCCAACCCTATCGCCGCCTTTGCAATCCTCCCCGTGAATCTCCAGGCTTCTTACCAGATTCTCTACCGCACCACAGATAGTCTAGGCCAGGCCACGGCCACTGTCCTTAGCATTCTCGTCCCCCATAATGCCGACTTCACAAAAATCCTGTCGTACCAGGTGGCTGAAGATGCGTCAAGCATCGATTGTGCGCCCTCGTACGCCTTCCAGCTAGAGCATGCCCAGGGGCCAGAGATGGGAACAATGGTTACACAGACGGAGCTGCTGCTTGTCGAAGCTGCTCTCGAGCGGGGATGGGTTGTTATCTCGCCGGATTTCCTGGGTCCCAAGGCCGCGTTCCTGGCCAACGCGCTGGCCGGATATGCGACGCTCGATGGCATTCGCGCGGCCATCAACTCCGCGTCTTTTACCGGAATTAGCAAGACACCAACAATTACGATGTGGGGATACTCGGGGGGAAGCGTCGCCTCACTCTGGGCTGCCGAACTACAGCCTACCTACGCCCCCGAATTGAAGATCGCCGGCGCGGCAGTTGGTGGCACGGTGCCAAATATCACCACAGTTGTCACTAGCATTAATGGCAAGGAAAACGCAGGTCTGATTCCCCCGGGCATTATTGGCCTTTCGAATCAATATCCAGAGCTCGGCCGTGTTGTGGACCAGCATCTCCTCCCGCAATTTCAAACCGAGTTCAACAAGGTCAAGAGTCAATGCTTCGTGGCCGATAACAACGATTTCGCGAATAAGGATGTAGTGGGCATGTTTGACGACAGGGATCTCGTGTACACGAATCCCGTCGCCGTTCGCATCCTTGCAGAAAACGCCCTCGGAAAGCACACTCCGCAGATCCCTTTGTTCGTTTACAAGTCCGTGGGCGATGAGATCAGTCCCATCAGCGAAACAGACAGTCTGGTCAACAAGTACTGTGGCGCAGGAGCCAACGTCATGTACCAACGAGATGAGAACTCGAACCACGGTCAACTGGCTATCATCGGTGCGCCCAAGGCGCTCTCTTGGCTCATCAACACGATGAATGGTCGGAATCATCACAGCGGGTGCACAACCAAGACGGTGATATCATCACTTCTAGATCTAGAGGCGCTCAAGGTACTCTCCAAGCTCCTTCTTGATGCTCTGCTTGATATGCTCGGGAAGCCAGTTGGGCCATTGATCGGCTGATGAAACAACGGACGGAAACTCGTTGGAATCCATGATTGTGAGGGACGAACTGCACAATTTTAGTTATGAGTTATCGGTGAAAACTTTGTCTTCGTCATTTGCCACTGTCAATTTGTTTTGGTCTGTTTATCAAAGATTGTTTTTGGGCATCGGCTTCATCAGAACTATAAAGTTCTTCAGGCCATAGTTCAACGCCGAACATAACTTTCAGAACCTCTCGCCATGGCTTCGTCAAGTTCTGAATGAACCTGGACTCCTTGCCTGTTGAGTCAAATATTACACTATGTCGTAGCGCTGCTCCATGCAACCCCCAATTTATTGCAGGCATCGTCTCGGGGTTCAATCTCTTACATTGACCTGTTGGTTCTAAGATACGCGATTGCTGAACGATGCTTCCGCGGCTACCTTTTAGATATAAGACAACACGATGAATGCAAGAGGCATTGATGTGAACCCAGTTCGGTAGATATTTCCTCGTCGCATGTCTGAAACTGGCGACATTCCTGCCCCGGAGGCTATTTATTTGCAAGGTGAACCCAAGGTGAGGGTGGGTGGTATGTTCCCATTTTCGCTAGCCCTTGCAATGTCGTAGGACAGTCTGTCCAGCATTTTGTGTTGGCTAACCAGGTGTGGAAAGTGTACTCCGTACAGAGGTATGTGGCGTTCGATCCGTCCCGCCCTGCCCACTGCCCTTCGATGATTGTTCCTTGATATGATGCTGAAGATAAGCATCGCGTTTATTATTTGGCGCTCACGGAGTACAAGGGTCTATTAGTACAGGCATCCACGGGCCAACGACGTGCTTACAAGTGCACGCATCGCTCCCTGTACGCCTCCGGTTTCACCCAACGTAATACAACCCCCCGAAACATTTCGCAATGAATGGTTCTTGACGACGCAGTCTGAATGTTCTGCATTCTCGGCTGTTTCCCAGGGTACAATTTCGAGATATTTTGCCCCACCTTGATGGACAGCCTCAATAACTTCCTCTGCGTCGAGTCTACTGTGACACGTTTCACCGCTCGAGAGTCTATCCCCAACCCCGCAAACTGCAGTGTAACAGCATGGCCTGTAAGGGCTGGGACTTTTGCTTCCTGTCTTTCCCCGATCAGCTGCCTGGCTGTACCTCGCCGATCGCTGCGGGTATTCTGCCGTACTGAATCGCCTCACAGGAATGCTCGCCTATTGGGTCTAGTCGAGCTGTGGTGTAACTCTGCCGGCATAAGCTGAAAACGTTTTTCTTCTTCTGGCGGTCCTTTATCCCACACGCTATCACAAGGGGGCCGGAGGTGGTAGCGCTTTTATCTCATTCGAGAGCCTCTTCCTTATGAGCTCTCTTTATCCCTCAGTCTCGCCATTACCAGATCTGGTGCTGCCCATTTTCTTTCGGCAACGGCTTAAATGGCTGAGCGTGTGGAGGTCCCGGACCCTCTCAAGGCCGACGTGTCCCCTGCCGAGAAAAATGATGTTCTCGTTGCGTCCGACGAGGATATTGAGAGCGATGGCTTCTCAGAATATGCGACGAAAAGTCTCCTAAGAAAGATTGACCGCATGCTCCTACCTCTCCTCTCACTGCTGTACCTGCTATCTTTCCTGGACCGCACGAACATCGGCAATGCCAAGTTGGCTGGGCTGGAGAAAGACTTGAACCTGACGGGAGAGTATGACTACAACGTGAGTGCAAGGCTGCCGTGCGAATGATAGCAAAATGGACTAACATTCTTTAGACTGCGGTCTCAA
The DNA here is from genome assembly GCA_024340765.1 of Tolypocladium cylindrosporum. Taxonomy (NCBI): domain Eukaryota; kingdom Fungi; phylum Ascomycota; class Sordariomycetes; order Hypocreales; family Ophiocordycipitaceae; genus Tolypocladium; species Tolypocladium cylindrosporum. Next base: position 40,716 of record JALHCC010000480.1, read on the forward strand.
TATTCTTCCCATTCTACGTGGCCGCGGAGATCCCTTCGAATATGGCAATGAAGCGATTCCGACCTTCCGTCTGGATCCCCTGCCTTATGGTCGCATGGGGCATCATGACTATTATGCTCGGTTTGGTCAAGAACTTTGCCGGCTTGCTCGCCGTGCGATGCGCTCTGGGACTTGCCGAAGGCGGGTTGTTTCCCGGCATTAACTACTAGTAAGCCAAGCCCACATTTCTAATATACACAGAAATATGAGATTAATGAGGCTGTAGCATAACCATGTGGTATAAGCGCCATGAATGTGGGCTTCGAATGGCCATATTCTTTTCGGCAGCCACAGCCGCAGGCGCCTTTGGTGGCCTCCTTGCACGTGGCATCATGGAGATGAATGGTATCGGCGGCCTGAACGGATGGGCTTGGATTTTTATACTAGAAGGCATAGCTACCTTCATCATCGGTAACTCACTCCGCCTTTCACGTACATGGAGAGAAAATGCTAAGAAGCCAAGCAATCGTGGCATACTTTGGCATGCAAGACTACCCTGCCACTGTGACGTTTCTCTCTCCCAAAGAGAAGCAGGAGGTTCTTCGCCGACTTGAAGAAGATCGATATGCTCTCTCCGACGAGCTTGACATGAAATTCATGAAAGACGCCTTCAGGGACTGGAAAATCTGGGTGCACATGATCATCACCTTTGGCATCTTCATCGGGCTCTACTCCGTGTCCATTTTCCTCCCCACCATCGTCAAGAACTTGGACTACACGAACGAGAAGGCTCAACTTATGACGGTTCCACCGTACGCCGTTGCCTGCGTGTTCACAATTACTGGCGGGTTGCTGGCCGATAGGCACAGAAAGAGAGGAATGTATATGATATTTTTCTGTCTCATGGCGTAGGTCTTCCCCGCTCCCAATCCTTTCCAGCGCTCACATTGCACAGGATGATTGGCTTTGCGCTGCTCGCAGGGGTCGAGAGCCACAAAGTCAAGTACTTTGCCTGTTTCCTCGTCACTAGCGGCATCTATGCAAACGTCCCACAAGGGGTGGCGTGGAACGGAAACAATATGGGGGGATCCTTCAAGCGTGCCGTCGGTTTGGCGATGCACGCCGGCTGCGTAAGCAACTTATTCTCATACCCCTAGTTCTCAAAAGACTAACTCCATCAAAGGGAAACCTTGGTGGCATCGTTGCAGGCTTTGTCTATCGGCAACAGGATGCTCCACGGTATTTCTCCGGGCATCTCATTCTGCTTGGCACGACTACGATGAGCTGTGTCCTCTCCGTCTTCATGACGTGGTACCTCAAAAAAGAGAACGCTCGGCGTGACCGTGAGTATAAGCCGCCGTCGGCCTACACGCGAGAGGAGATGGCTCTCGAGATTGACAAGGGCGATAACGCAACTTTCTTCCGGTACACAGTCTAAGGCCTGGCATTAGAATCGACGGATACGCTATTTCAAGATTGATAAAGAGTGCTCACATCTAACAAAGGCAAGAGATTGAATCAAGGCAGAACCCTAGACCACGAAGAAGTAATATAGAGCCTATATATAATTCAAGAAACCGTAGATGCGATTGTTGTCAAAGGAAGTCAGTCAGAATAAGTCTCCTAGACAGGTCCATCTAGGACTGTCTACGTACATGTACGGTGATTGGTAGTCATAGAACGGGTGAAACGAAGAGTGAGGCTATCACAAAGACTCAGTTGGGGAAGAGAGCAGTACGCTACAACCGTGTGTCCCCTGCATCCTCCGAACCCTCTGCATCCGCTTCTGTAGGACCTAGCACCTCATCCATCCTTGTCACCGTCGGGTCGAAACCCGTAGCCAACAATCCAAAGACCCAATAGGCCTCATACTCCATCCTAGAACAACGTAATTAGTGCAGGAACGCTATCGACCATGTCGGCGAGAACCGCGCCAGATGCAAGATTTTAGAGATGAAGCAGTTGTGCCCATACTACATGCAATCAGGAGCTACCAGTTTGAGTTGAACCACCAAACCCACAGCCATACTTTGTAAGGTGCAATGCATGTCGAATGCAATGATGAGTTGGATACAGTGGATTCGGAATACCCGCTCATGTCCGCTAAGACCTGCAACCAAATTGTTAATAAAAGGCAGTATTGCTAGGCTCGGCCTTGGTGCAATTAAGGAGCAAAATAGGCTTCCTCTATATTGACTTACTGAACACTCCCTCTTGCCTAAGAGCAGTTCCCGTCTGCCGATTCCCAGTAAGAACCGCATAGAGATTGGTCCCGTGGACTGCTATCGACATATTGGGATGTGTGTGTGATCCGGTTCCAAATGGGGGGTTGCATTGTCCACCTTGCCCTGCGGACATCCCATCATGAAGCCAATTACATACACCGCCTAGTCACACATCATTGGTGGTCTCAGAGGCGACGTCAGGATGATTCACTTTTGCGAGAGGGGACGGAAACCTGATCTGTATCATCCCAGGAATATCGTTGCTGTCCCTTCTTATATCTGAGCTACGCACAATGCATTGGAGATCACTTCAGCTACGTTGGCACATCATCATCTGCGTGTGACACCGCTTGCATTACAGATAGCGACTATCACCATGACCGACGCGAATCCGACCAAAGTCCCCTTTACAGGCTCTTGCCACTGCGGTACAATCCGTTACATCCTGTATCTTACTCTCCCACACCCAAACTCCGAGACCCTGCCGCCCCCCAAAGGAGTGCAGCGATTCTACCGTTGCAACTGCACCGCCTGCCACAAGATGGGCCACATGCACATTTGTCCCGCTTCGCCCACCGACGACTTCCTCCTCCTCTCTCCGCTTGACCCTTTCCAGGACCTCGGAGACTACCAGTGCTACGACAAGATGCTCCACTTCTTCTACTGCAAGACCTGCGCCGTGCGGTGCTTTATGTTTGCAGGAGAAGGAGAAGTCATCAACGTTGATATCGCGGAGCTAGGGGTACCTGTTGTAGGGGAATCTGGCAGGGAGACCAAGGCTTGGAAACCTAAGAGGGATGGAGGCCACCCGCAGTACGGCAACTACCTGAGTGTCAATGCCCATAGTGTGGATGCGGGACAGAAAGGCTTTGACATGAGAGAATTGACGGATAAGAAGTTCGTCATGTACTGTGATTGCCTCAGTGGCGAAGCACGCGAGACTCCTGCGCGGTATGACCGACCTCAGGACAACGGGGCATACTAACAGTCGTTGGTGTACTGGATGTGATAGCAACCGATGTACGGCTACGCTGTCGCCTTGTTGAAGAAGAGGCCTCATCATACGGGATGTAAGAGTTGTAAAAGGGTTCAAGAAGGAATCAACGCCGTGCCACAAGTCAAGCGGGCAGCCACTGAGCGACATGTAGGCTAACACGCCAAGATTCGTCTGCAACAAGCCCCTGGGGGAAGAGCGCAAGACAACTGCACGTTCTCATGGCAGCAAGGATATCAATCGGCGTAGTATTATGCGGTGATATACATACGTATTCTTGGTGATCATAATTACCTACGCGGGTACGGTATTCCGCAGGCATACCTCGAGATGTACGCGCACGACGTGGCTCTGCGACGGCGGCCACGCTACTTGTCACGCTATTCAACGTACCCGGCATTCTCGCCTCGTCCTTCGGTCTCTCACCGACAACGCGCGCTTCCATGCCTCCGCATCCGCGACAAGTTTCGCGCTCTCTGCGTTTATCTTCTGGTTGCTAGCGGCGGTGCTCGGCACGACGCTACTGGTACTCTTCTCGGTGACCTTTGGCTTCTTCGCAGCGGGTACGAAGTCCAGCGCGACATGGGGAGGCGTGATCAATGAGCTGGGGGCGAGGCGGCGTGGCGTCGACGGCGCGAGGGGGAGTGGGATGTAAGTGGTAGACTCGCTGGCGTGCCGCTACTCACGGCAGCACAACGTCCATGAGAAGCCTTGGCTATGGGACAGCGGGCAGGAAGTCGGGCGATGCGGGAAAATATCGGGGAAGTTCGAAAGTAGAAGAGACATTTAGCGCACGTGGGTGGGAGGGCAAGGAGGGATTACCTTGGGGAAGTTCAGAAGAATGGAAGAGATTTCGCCCGCTCTCCAATTGTTACGAACCCAAATGAGCGTAAAATGAGCCTCCCTTTATATAGCCAATTCCTTAAAATACTGGTACATACGACCATAGCTGTAGGAGTATTCTGGATCCCGTCTGCTCTCCGTGCGACAAACCTGCAAGCGGCAGATTAGTAGTTGGGTCGGTGACGACCAGC
>JALHCC010000481.1:0-49780 GCA_024340765.1 Tolypocladium cylindrosporum
TTGAGTTTTCCGGCCGGCCTTGCTGTTGACCACGCACTTGCAGCCTCCGGCTGATTGTACGCCTTGCACCACTGCTCTGAAGTGCAAGGCGTGGCGAAGTATTTTTATCTAGAGACTAAATCTTATAAGAGGGGAAAATCCTCCCATAGACTCTTATAAGATCGAGCGGGATAAGCAATCTATTATGACCTAGGCTAACAGGCCAGGTTATAGGCCAGCTGTATAGGCGCTAATATAGTACTGCGCCTATCCCGCGGCCAAGGTCTTCAAGTTCCACAACCTTAACTGGGTCAACGCCACGCTGCTCGAGCCCGCGTCCTGCGCCTGCCACGGTCTGGAGAAGATCCGACCCAAGCTGGGCTCCCACATCCTGATGTTCGGGGCCGGCCCTACTGGTCTCGTGAATTTATGGCGCGCATGTTGTTGGATGCTTCATTTAACCGTGTCGTCAAGATGCTTGCCCAGCTGCTGCGCCAGAACGGTGGCTACCAGGTCACCATCGCCGCCCCCAAGGGTCTCAAGATGGAACTGTCCAAAAGCCTCGACGCTGCCGACACGTACATTGAGCTCTCCCGCGAGAGCCCCGAGGCACAGTTTGAGCAGCTCAAGAAGGACAACCCATACGGCTTCGATATTGGTAAGTCGATTTCTTGTCCCAAGCATGCAACAATGTTCTAACCTGTGGCAGTCGTCGAGGCCACTGGCTCCGTCAAGATCCTAGAGGACGCCATCAACTACGTCCGCCGTGGCGGCACCCTCGTCGTCTGCGGGCAAGCTTCCCTCCATATCACAAGAAGCATGGCTGGCATTGCCTAGTGTGTACTCCAGCTCCGCCAAGGTCTCATGGCCCCCATCCAAGATCTTTGGCGACGAGATCACCATCATCAGCTCCTCCTCCGAGACGTACATGTTCCGTAAGTACTGATTTATGTTGTTGAAGGGAAACATTGAGAGCTAACGGCCGCCACCAGCCGCCACCATCGATTACCTCGACTCGGGCAAGGTCAAGACCAAGGGTATCGTCAACAAGACCTTCAAGCTCGAGGACTTTGGCAAGGCGCTGGAGAGCACCAAGGACAAGAGCGCCATCAAGGCCGCCATCTTTTTCGAGTAAATGGGGCGGCGCCGTGCTGATGCCATATACAAGGTACATCTTGTAGATTAATCCTGTCTACCTCACTCGGTTTCGAACCAGGGCTTGGCGCCTTGCTCAGCAGGGTAGAAAGTTTAGAGTAGATATTGCCTAATAGACTTGAAGTAGACGACCTTTTCACTGGCCTCGCGCGGAGTGGCGTGCGCAGACCGTCCGTCTGGGGCTTGTTCAAAGCGTCCGATTCACTGCCTCCTGCTGCTACCTTATATAGCCTCGAGTCGGTAGCAACCAACGTTGTAGTTTTTTTTCTTCTCGCCAAACCTCTGCTGTTCATACCCAACAGTGACAACCCAAGGAAGGAACTACGCAACCCTCGCACCAAGCCTCCAGAACCTTACAAAGCCTTCAAGATGATGGTCGCCAGCTCCGTGCTCTTTACAACATTTTCGCGCCCTATCCTGCTGCATCACTTTGCGCCCAATCATACGAGTCCGTCTCGTCCTGTTGCCATCATGGACTCGTTCATCCAGTACCTCCTCGGCCGGTCCCGGATGGAGATCTCTCTCATCAGAATCACAGGCGCCACCGAACAGTAGGGAAAGCACCATGATGCCAGCCGTGTCTCCATTGCTAACCTGGTGTCCCAGTTCCTGCGTCATCACCCTGGAGTGCCGACTCACCAAGACAGGTCCCATCAGCAGCGCCATGAGCAGCATGGTGCTTGAGCTTACCTTCAACGGCTTCTGCTTTGCCAAGTTGACGCTGCCCGAGGTGAAGACGAGCATCTTTGGCACCCAGGTCACGGTTCGAGACCAGCGACTTGAGATTCTTGACAAGGCCACCTTCAAGGCGTACCTGCGCAGCATTATAGTCGACGACGACACCAACTTCCAGCTCGAGAACGGCGACTGCACGGTCACGGCGCTGGGGATCAAGGCGCACTGCAACTACTGCCTCCACGTCCCGATCCGAGGTATGATGGGCCCCAAGGCGAGCATCACCCGCCTGGAACGTGAGGGCGAAGACGTCACCATGGTCGTAGCGATTGAAAACCCCAGCCCCGTCGAAATCGACCACGGTATTACTCTGTTCGAGCTTCGCAACGGTGCAGGACCGTCGATGGCGGAGTTGAGGGGCAATCTACAGATCGTTCGAGGCACCTCTGAGTGCACGCTGCGTGGCAAGCTCAACGCCGGCGTGACACCGTCGTCGAGGGTAAGACTCGTCGGGGTGTGTGCTGAGGGTAGCTCGTGGTGCCGTGAGACGGCCGAGTACCTGGACATTGGCTTGGACATGAAGCCGGAGTTTGCGGGCGTGTTCGAGCGCGAGACTTGATCAACTCAGACGACTGTCAAGCAGCCCTGGGGGCGGTGTTGTACAACGGGGTCACCGGCATGCTTGTGTTTTGGTAGCTTGCCAGGATAGCAAACCCGTGTAGCACGGTGATGATAGCAAAGCTTTGCCGACAGTGCGTGCCAGTGTCCTTATGTGGTCTGGGGAGAGATGGACAATTTGCTCGCATCTAGGGTCCAGGGTAGGCAGCAGACATGATGTCCAGGGGCAACCCGCTCGCCACTGACGGAACCCCTGAGCGTAGCGCCAGCCCAAGACGTAGGGCGCTGTCAATTGCGGGGTTCGATGAGGTTGGTGGACTAGCAATTGGTGCTCCCCATGTGGGATGAGCGCATCAACACCGACCACCTCATTCCTTTCGCCTTCATTGTCCCAGCCCTTCTACTGCTACTTCGTACCACTTCGTACTGCTGCTGCGAAGCGAGGTGACGCCGACAACCGACTCGTCACCACGCCGCCGCTGTGCGAGTTCCGTCGAGGCTTGCACGATACGCCCACTCTGGTGACGCCAACCACCTACGTTTACCCAACCACTGCGGACCCGGCGCAGCCACTCGAGAGCCGCCTTGTACCGCTGCCAGGCCTGTCCTGTTCCCAATCAACATCGCTGCTGTCCTCGACTGTCTGACCTGCCTGCTGCACCTCGTATCTGCCCGGTGACAGCCGCGGCATCGACCCTGGAGGCCTGAATGCTGCAGCCGCCGCCGCCCCTGTCTTACTGCCATCTTCTCCCAAGCCCGTCATCGCCCCCTTGCCCAGATGAAGCTGCCGTTGCCCTTGGAAGCAGGAGCATCCCACGGCAAGCTCTCGAGTTGCGGAAATGGCTTCCCGGTCCCCTCGCAAGGGGAACCAGCCACCGCCGCCGCCGCAGCAGCAGCAGCAGGACCCCGTCACCCGCTTCCACAATAACGCCCTCCTCACGCCGAGTACGCTCGTGGGACGGCTCGATGTCCCCAGCTCCAACGTCCAGGTCGACTCTAGCTCCTCCGAATCCGACTTCCAGCCGCCCAAGCAGAGCGGCTTTCGGCCAGCGCACGCTCGCTCCATGAGCAACCCGTTCCCCTCGCTCTTCAGCGGCAAGAAGAAGAGACAGGACTCTACTGGACGAGCCCCCCCCGAATCCGACCCGGACGGCGATGAAGGCGCAATGGCCGGGCCGAGCGTTAGGAAACACAGACGGGGAGCTCCCGCGGGGAGCAAGGACTATGCGACGGGCAACTGTATGACGTGTGCGTCGCTCGTCAAGTGGCCCAAGGAACTCAAGGTGTTTAAATGCACCATCTGCACCACCATCAACGATCTTGTGCCGGTGGACAACGGAGGCCGTGGAAATGGAGCCTCTAATCGGAGGCGAGATGCGGGCCCGGATTCCCCAGCGTCAAGTCACAGAGGTACGACACCCCCATTTCCCGATTGAAGCTGGAAACTCATACATTGCTGCTGTCTAGGCCAGCCAATCTCGACTCAACATTCGAAACGACTCGTGCGGCAGTGCCTCCACTCCTACATTACCAGGAAACTGTGTGCCAGGTCACGCTCAAACTCCGAGACTGGCTCAATCCCGCCGGCTCGGCCGTCCTATGGCAATCAACTACGGCCGGGGGATGCTGCTCGGGGACATGAGAGGGCCGCTCGGGAGCAAGACGATCGACAGGCCTACAAGGGCCAGTCGACGTATGAACCAAAATACGTGTTTGACGAAGAGCCGTCACTGCGTCCAAACCCTCTGCGCCCAAACAACGCGATGCCGAGATCTTACTCTTCGTCGTACCCCGACCGACCTTCAATGCGACCGCCGCCATCGGAAGCTCCGCCCAAGGCCGCTCGGAGGGATCCATCGACAAGTCGCGATGACGAGCCCAAGAGGGTGTTCAAGCCGCTTGAGGATTACATCGTTGCCTGCCTGAGCTCATTGGACTGTGTAAACTCGTCATTTACAACACAACCCCCTCGCCAGCAAGGACGGCCAGGAGGCGAGGTCCCGATCCGGAGAAAGCCCATGCCATCATCTCGAGAACCGCAGGGTGCCCGGCAACAAACCGAATTCTCGAGAGAGGCGCTGCCAAAAGATGGCATGGTCTCGGGACTGGACCCGAAAATGCTGCTGCTCGGCGATTTTGCGGAAAATGGCATGTGGTGGACAGGTGGACAAGAGACCGTGGCGCGGACGGCCACCACTGCGTCAACTCGGGCTGAACACACGAACAAGGCTTCTACCTCCTCAAAATCCCCTCAAATTAATTGGAGCGAGTTGTCTGATTGGTACTTAACGGTTATCAACGCCGCAGAAGGATGGTTTGGAGTTTATGAGCAAGTCTCAGAGGACCCAAACTTTGTGTCGCCCACCGAGAGAGATCTCCAGGCCTTGGAGCGAGACTTGCTTCAGGCTCAGGCACATGTGCAGAGAGTCTTACTGAAGGCCACGGAACTGTTGCTGAAGAGGCCAGGACGACCAATCTCGGAAGCCGCCGACCTGCGGTTTCTTCTGATTATATTGGAGAACCCTCTCCTCCACTCGGATACCCAAAGTTTCCAGGGAATAATCCAGCCGGAGATAGGTCCTGGCCTCTCCAGCAAGGTGTCATTACCCCAGAAATCTTCTGCACCAAGGTCTGGGCTTCTATCTGGTCACCACTCTGGCATTATTAAACGGATCCTCGGTCTAATTTCCAACTCCTCAACCGAGTGCCACAACCAATTGATCAACTGGTTTGCAAAATACCATACCACGCGGTTCATTCAAGCCAAGGACCTGGTTTCAGGCTTTTTAACATACCGCATGCTGCGTCAGAGCGACAAGACCCAGCAAACCCACGTGGACATAACTGCTGGATTGATTCCAGAGATGCAGGCTGGTAGGTCTACTGGTGCCTATCTCCACGATGAAATCGGGTCGGGCTCGTCGAAGAAGAAGAAGGAGCCAGAAAAGAAGATTGCATACGCCGAAGACTGGCAAATCATGGCCGCTTCACGTGTCCTTGCACTCGTGTTCGCGGCCAACAACCTCCCGAACATGAGACATGGGGATGAAATGCTGCCCAGCTCAAGCGATGCCCATGTTGCCGCGGTCCGCGACGGCGTCCGCGCCAGCGGCCAGCTTCTGCCGACCAGCGACTTTTACAATCTCATGGTGGATAACGCTGATTTGGTCAGCGACTTCGAGTCGTGGGAATCGAAGAGGGCAAAGTTTTCCTTCTGCCAGTACCCATTCCTCCTGAGTATCTGGGCGAAGACGAAGATCCTCGAATACGATGCTCGACGGCAGATGCAGAACAAGGCACGCGATGCCTTCTTTGACAGCATCATGACGCGCAGGAACATCAGGCAGTACTTGGCCCTCGACGTGCGCCGAGACTGCTTGGTTGACGACAGCTTGCAGGCTGTGAGCGAGGTCATTGGAAGTGGTAGCGAGGACGTGAAAAAGGCCCTGCGGATCACCTTTAGGGGCGAAGAAGGCATCGACGGAGGCGGCTTGCGGAAAGAGTGGTTCCTGCTCCTCATCCGGGAGGTGTTTAATCCTGAACACGGTTCGTCTAGCGTGTGCCTCGGTCATGCCGCGTGCTAACATCATGCTAGGAATGTTTCTCTACGACGAGGACTCTCAATATTGCTATTTCAACCCGAACTCGTTTGAAACATCGGATCAGTTCTTCCTCGTGGGGGTCGTCATGGGCCTGGCCATATACAACTCGACGATTCTGGACGTCGCCCTGCCGCCGTTTGCATTTCGCAAGCTTCTAGCGTCGGCCCCTGCTCACGGCCAAGGGGTATCCGCGCACCCCAAACCAGTAATGAAATACGCTCTAGAGGATTTGGCCGAGTACAGGCCACGATTGGCACGGGGCCTACGGCAGCTCCTCGACTACGACGGGGACGTGGAGCAAACCTTCTGTTTGGATTTCGTGATTGATACGGATAGGTATGGCACGACGGTGCAGGTGCCGCTCTGTCCAGGAGGTGAGCGGAAGCCCGTGACCAACAGTAACCGGCGCGAATACGTCGATCTCTACGTTCGGCATGTTCTCGATTCTGCCGTAACACGGCAGTTTGAGCCCTTCAAACGGGGGTTCTACACGGTGTGCGGTGGAAATGCATTCTCTCTGTTCCGACCCGAGGAAATCGAGCTCATCGTCAGAGGATCGGACGAGGCGCTCGACATTGCGGCCCTGAGAGCTGTTGCCGAGTATGATGGCTGGGGCAGCCGAAAACCCGACGGGAAAGAACCTCTCATCAGCTGGTTCTGGGAAACGTTCCAGGAGGCTACGCCAGTCGAGCAGCGCAGGATGCTTCTCTTTATCACGGGAAGTGATCGCATACCGGCCATGGGCGCCGCCATGTTACCGATCAAAATATCGTGCCTGGGCGAAGACTCTGGCAGATATCCAATTGCAAGAACCTGCTTCAATTTGTTGTCGCTGTGGCGATATGAGTCGAAGGAGAGGCTTGAAACCATGCTGTGGAGAGCTGTACACGAGAGCGAAGGATTTGGGTTAAAGTAGAGCTGATTAAGGACATGATCAGTATGGGTTTGGATTTGTATTTGAGAGAAACAAATCGTTCGATAGGCATGTACAGCTGCGGGCAAGAGTGGCGTGCGGGAGTCAGGACTACGGTATCATAGAATGGACAGGCGCAAGGATACAATGCGCTTGGATTAGCAAGGCATGGTCTCTTGTAGTAGATGACATATGGTGAGGTTTCGAGTACTCTTGAAATATACATGTGCTTGTTTGACGCTTCTCTCCGTTGCATTCCTGTATTCATTGTTACACTGCCATGTGAGCTGGCGTTAATATTGTACATGCACATGCTCTCTTTCTAAGCCGCTTCTTGATCCCCCATACCGCCGGCCGCCCTGGCTCTCTTCAGCATGTCCTCTTCCTTCTTCTTCTCTGCCCTCAATTGCCGCACGCGCTCTCGGTCAACAACGGCCTGCTTCTTCATGGCCTCGAGGCCCTGCATCTCGGCAATCTCCTCCTTGGTGGGCTGCAGCGCCTTGGCACGGGTCTCGGCCATGAAGAACTCGAGGATGTCGGACGATTGCTTGTCCTTCATGTCAATACTGACGACGCGCTCGTCGGGACCGGGCGGCTGCGCCTTGGAGAGGTTGGTGCGGGAGGAGGAGGGCTGGGCGTGGGATTCGGCGGCGGAGGGTTCGGTGGAGGCGGGCTGGCTGGTGGTGCGGAGGTAGACGGTCATGGTTGGGGGAGTTTGGCTTTGGTCGTGGCGGTTGACGATCATGGGGATGGAGGGGTTGTGGTATTTCAGCCGTGGGAGGTATTCGCGCCAGAATTTCCTGTTGTTGCGAGTTCGACTGGTCAGATGGGATCGGACGAGACTAAAGGTTGGTGTCTGGGCAAGACGAACCTGGCACCCATGTGGCCTCCGTTAATCTTGGTCGCAAAGTCCAGGTGTATTCTCGTCACCTCCGGAGGGAGAATCGCAGCGCCGGGGCCGCATCGTATGGTGATGAGCTGCAGGGATTTGTGAGAGGGAGCTTCAACGTCGGGGTGGATTGGGGAGTTGTTACCCTCTGCAAGTCGAGTTAGCAATGTACACGGGAAACGCTATCGTGGTGCCGAGAACGTACCTTTCTGAGGAGATTCAGCCGCTCTCCTAATGACCTCATCTTGCCGGCTGGAATCACGAGCCCGGGGAATCGTCAATTGTGGTTTGCGCCGAGCAGCTTCACGACGCCGCGAGGTCCAATGTTGCATCTAGAAAATCCAATGGACCCCTGCAGTGCCGGACCGGCTAATCATCCGGGAGTGGAGCCCATGACGCCCTGCGACACGCGAACTGCAGCTTCTTGGTGGAAATTTTGGGACTGCGATTCTCCTGCTAGCCTCACGCGTCGCACGCAGCATTGACGCTGAAACCAAAGACGACAGACAATGCACCGCGCAGCAGCGGCGCGATGGCTCAACAGGGCCCTGCGGATAGGCGATCTGGCGCCTTCGGCCGGCGTGCCTGTGTATCTGTGCCCTGCGATTGGGCTTTCCAGCAGCTTTCCGCGGAAGCGCCTGGTTGTCTCTCCGCCGTCGCATCGCCGAAGGAACCATACGGAGGCGGCCCCCAGCGATGTGCAGACACCGCCGCCGCCGCCAGTCGAGGCGCTGAAGACGCCGGCCCGCAGACTACCGGTGACGTGCAGCGGCTGCGGATCTTTTGCGCAGACGAGCGACTCGCAGCAGTTTGGATACTTTGACCTGAAGAGCAAGAGGGTTCGCACGTGGATCCATCCTAGGACACCGGAGAAGAGGCCCTCGGATTCCAAGGAGGACGAGCTTGTGGACGAGGTGCTCAAGTCTCTGGACAAGAGCAAGCTCGAGGAGCTTGGGTTGAGTCCCGCGGGCATGATCTCGGGGGAAGAATCGTTAGGAAGCGCCCTGGCCGGTATGAGATGCTCCCTCCCCATGTGACAGTCGCAAGCTGACGATGGCAGCACTCGTCTCCGAGAAACCTCCGGTTTGCGACCGATGCCACGGCCTGATGCACTACAGCACGACGGGCGACACGGCGAAGATGACGATGTTTCACCCGACCGTCGAGTCGCTACGAGAAACCATTGAGGAGTCACCTCACAAGTACAATCACATATACCACGTGATCGACGCCGCCGACTTCCCCATGTCGTTGATACCGCGGCTGAATGTGCTCCTGGGAGACATCCCGCTTCGATCGCGCAACCGCCGCTCCAGATCGTCCAAGTTCTACAAGGACCGCAAGACGGAGATGAGCTTCATCATCACGCGGAGCGACTTGCTGGCGCCGACCAAAGAAATGGTAGATGCGCTGATGCCGTATTTGAGGGAGGTGCTGCGGGATACGCTGGGCAGACTGGGCGGAAGGGTGCGCCTCGGCAACCTGAATTGTGTCAGCGCCAAGAGGGGCTGGTGGACGTCGACGATCAAAGAAGACATCTGGAACAGGGGCGGCGCCGGCTGGATGGTTGGCAAGGTCAACGTTGGCAAGAGCCAGCTGTTTGAGGCGGTATATCCCAAGGGGAGGATGACCGAGGAGAGGCACACCGACCGAGCATCCGTGTCGACGTATCCCAGGAACGCTGTCGGTGCCGAGTCGATGGCGGATGCGGGCGCCGAGCGAGAGGAGGCCTGGGAGGACCTGGATGTGGGCGACCTTCTGCCGCCCCCTCAGCCGGCGCAAAACTACCCCGAGATGCCAGTGGTATCGTCCCTCCCTGGCACGACTGCATCGCCGATCCGGGTTCCCTTCGGAAACGGCAAGGGGGAGCTCATCGACCTGCCCGGACTGGCACGAAGCGACCTGGAATTGTTCGTCAAGGAGGAACACAGACAGTCGCTGATCATGAAGAAGCGAATCGTGCCGGAGCAGATCTCGGTCAGGTCTGGAAAGTCGCTGATTCTCGGAGGCGGGCTGATACGCATCACGCCTCGCACGCCAGACATGATCTTCCTCATGTACAACTTCACACCAATCGACGAGCATCTGACCATGACGGAAAAGGCCATTGGGTTCCAGGACCAGACGCGGGAGTCTGTCGGCTTGGAGAACATCACGCTGCCCGGGGTCGGCGACAAGATGAAGCATGCGGGCACGTTTAAGCTATTCTACGATGTGACCAAGAAGAGGGCTGGTCCCCTGACGCGAAAGAACGCGGTCGGGCTGGACGTCGAGAGGCTGCCCTTTCGTGTGATATCCGTCGACATTCTGATCGAGGGCGTCGGGTATGTTGAGGTTGTGGCGCAGGTGCGCGCGCGAGACTTTGATCGGTGGTCCAGCATGCAGCGCGAGGCAGACAGGCGGATGGAGGGCGGAGAAGAGCCGCCCGCCGAGAGGGAGGACAGGCCGGCGGCATCAGGCGACCCGTTCGCCGAGCTGATGAGCAAGAGGAAGGACTCGATGGGGCCCATGGCAGCGCCAGCTCGTGCACCGCCTCCTCGGCCAGAGCCGGACTGGCCGGCGGTGGACGTGTTCTCCCCGGAGGGCCGATTCGTGGGATCGCGCATGCCGATCAACGGGTGGTTGAGCAACAAGCCACGAGTCCTGCCGGAGCACAAGAAGAGCCGGCCGAGGCGCAGCATGAAGGGGCAGAAGAAGATGGCCAAACAGGAGAGCAGGGCCGCGACGGGCTGAGTGTAGCACTTTGTGCGAGTACGTGCCGATGTACAGATACGGAGACCATGTTGATGCAATATACCCCCTGCTCCTCACTGCTTTCTCGCGAGAGCCCGTGATTCGGCTTCAGGCATGAATGTTTGCTGCAATGCGCAAATATTTGCAGGAACCCTGGCGCCTGATGATGCTGTTCGCTGCAGGCGCCGTCTGTGAGAGGCTGCCTTTAAGCCTCACGGCGCCGCACGCCGCCTTGGGCTACCGTGGGCCGTGGCAATGCGGCTAACAGTAGGCAACGATCGTGGGGCCCCATCCCCTCCTCTCGCAAATGACGTTCTTCGGTCCTCAACCTCCAGGGTCCAGTCACACGCGCCTGGCCCCCACCGAACACATAAAAGAAGGCTGCAGCTCGCTGGAATAACATAGAAGACGATACGGACATTCCAAGGCGACCAGCGGCATCCTCGCATACACCGCTGCCGAAACGAGAGACGCACCCATAGTCCTGCACAGGCTTGCAGCGGCAACAGCATCACGCCATGGCGGACCGACAGCAGCAGCAGCAGCGGGACACGCCGGCGACGTCCCAGACGACGACGACGACGACGACGCAGAGCCCAGACCCGGAGGCGCACGCAGAGGCACCGCGGGTGCTGCGTCTGAGGGGCGGACATACCGCCACCGGGCGGTCGGTCCAGTGGGCAGACGACGTGGTCGACAACGAGGGCCTCGGGCGCAAGAGCTCGAAAGGTGCGCTTCCTCAACCCTCCCCGCTACGTGTAGGATGCTGACTGGGGGCGCCCTAGTCTGCTGCATATACCACAAGCCCAAGGCGGTAGACGAATCGAGCGACGAGTCGTCGTCGGGCTCTTCGTCGTCAGACTCCGACTCCGACCCCGAGAGCAAAAAGGGCGACGGCGACGCCGGGAAGATGCCCGCGTGCGGCCACTCGCACCGCCACGGCCGGAGCCGGAGAAGGAAGCCGGCCGAGAAGCAGAAGCGCCCGCCGAGCCCGAACGCGTACGAAAAGGTGCCCAAGCCGAAGCCAAAGGACGAGCCTGCGGGCAAGAAGGCGTAGATGATGGCGGCGGTACGAGCGAGAGCAGCAGACTGCTCGGCGGGTGATGATATCAGCATTGTCAGGGAGGCGACGGTCGTTTTGTCATTATCATTATTTCTTCAGACGAAGGGATTTGGCGTTTATGAGCACAGGGGGCGCGGCAAGCGATGGGCATAGACTACCATGGAAGTGAGGCCGTATTCGTTGGGACGCTCTTGTATTATTTCCGCAACGACGGGGTATCAACGCAGAACAATGCAGAGCAAGCAGACACAAACGGACGTAGACAGTCCCGTCAAGACGCGCCGTCCTCCTTTGACCCGCTCTCGACAACAAAGTACTTGCCCGCCTTGCGCGACGCCGTCGACAGCGCATCCCACTCCTCGGCCTCGGCGTCGACCCGTTCCCTGACGCGCCGGGGCCGCTGGTAGTGTCCCACGCGCGCCTCCCTGCCCAGCGCCTCCCGCAGGTCCTCGAGGCCGACGGTGCCCTCGCGCACGGCGGCGTCCGTCTCGTCGCGGATGGCGCTCAGGGGCTCGACGCCGGCCGTGTCGACGCGCTGGACGGCGCGCACGAACTGCAGCTGGCTCTGCAGGGTGGCGATCATGGCGGCCTCCTCGCCGGCGGACGCGGGCTGCGGGAGGGCGGCCAGGCGCAGGAGGTGGTGCAGCTGGGGGGGCGTGATGGCATCGTGGCGCTGCTGCTCGGGGGGCGGCGGCGTCGTCGGGGGCCCGCGCAGGGAGCGGACGGACCAGGTCGGCCTGGAGAGCATGTCGTCGGGGGAGACGTTGGTGGAGAGGGCAGCGGCGGCGACGCGGGGGCGGGCGTGCGGGTGGCGGGCGGCCTGGCGGAGGGCCAGACGGCAGCAGAGCGACATGCTGCGTGCGCTGTGCGAGGCGGCCGTGATGCGATCGACGAGATGTTGGGGATCGGTGATGGTGTTGCTGGAACAGCTGTCAGAGCGGGAGCGGCTTGCAGGCCCACCGAGACTGCCCCGAGACGGTACTTTCCCCTCCACCAGGCTTTGCACCGCTGCAATGTACCGGCGCAGCCCCACTGGCTGGCCGTGGCTTAGGCGTCATACCTGTCTCGAGTCTCGAGGCCGTGGCAGACCATCCTCGACTCTCCTCAAACGAACGCCAACATCCCACGCCGCGACTCTCTACGACGGACGCCCTCTGACCGCATCCCCCGCAGCATCGCATAGAGCCCGACACAACCGCCGACATGGCCCAGGATCCCCGCGCGCTGCTCCAAAAGGTCTGCCTCGCGATGCCCCTCCCCCGCCACCGAGATACATCTCCCTGCCGATGAGCCCGCGCTGACAGCTCGCATCGCCACAGGCCGAGAAGGCGCTGCAGGGCGCCAGCGGCGGCTTCAGCTTCTTTGGCGGACGCGAGGACAAGTTCCAGAACGCGGCGGATATGTTCATCCAGGCCGCCAATGCCTTCAAGATGCAGAAGCAGAGTGCGTACACACGTCGGCGTCCGGGCAGGTCGTGATGCGCATGGCCGTGTTCGCTGACCGCGGCGCGAGAACAGACGTCGATGCCGGCAAGGCCTTCGAGCAGGCCGCGCAAATACAGACCAACAAGCTCAACGAGCCCGACGACGCCGCCAACACGCTCGTCGACGCCTTCAAGGCCTACCGCAAGGACGACCCCAAGGCCGCGGCGCGGTGCCTCAACGTGGCCGTCGACCGGTACTGCGCAAAGGGCAACTTCCGGCGCGCCGCGTCGCACAAGGAGAGCCTGGGCGAGCTGTACGAGCAGGAGCTGGACGACCCCACGAGCGCGCTCGAGTGCTACGAGGCGGCGGCGGGATGGTACGAGGGCGACAACGCCAACGCGTGAGTGTCGCCGTTCCCACCCCGGGGCGGACAGCAGGGACTGACGGTGCGGTGTGCGCAGCCTCGCCAACAAGCTCTGGCTCAAGGTCGCCGACGTGGCCGCCCTCGGGCAGGACTACTACAAGGCCATCGAGAACTTTGAAAAGGTGGCCGAGCAGTCCATCAGCAACAACCTCATGAAGTACAGCGTCAAGGACTACCTCCTCAAGGCCGGCATCTGCCACCTCGCCAGCGGCGACATGGTGGCCGCCCAGCGCGCCCTCGAGCGGTACCGCGAGATAGACCCGGCCTTTGCCACGGCGCGCGAGCACATGCTGCTGACGGACCTCTGCGACGCCGTCGAGGCCAAGAGCCAGGAGCAGTTCACCGACAAGCTGTTCCAGTACGACCAGGTGAGCAAGCTGGACAAGTGGAAGACGACCATCCTCGTGCGGGTCAAGAATGCGATTGAAGAGGCCGACGACGAGTTTGCGTAGAGGGTTGCCGCTGGCGGCGCGGGGGAGGCGTTGGAAGATACTTGCTTTCCTTTTGCTGGACGTGACGGCGCGACTCGAAGTACGCGTGGAGAATAGGGAGGTCATTGTACAGTACGCCCGCTTCACGTGCGGCATGGTCTGGCACATCCCACACGTCAAACTCTTGATTACACGGTCACTCAACCTCGGAGAGCAGACTCGGCCTTGGCTTATGCATTCATGACGATCCATGCCCGTTTCCGAATGTGCTTCTCAACCAGAAACTAGTGACCGAGTCCAGCACCTGGGCCTTTGCACCAGAGGGGATCCAAATGTCTCGTAGGCTAGTTATTGAAGAGCATGGAAGCCCCATGCATGCTTTACGCCGTCGAAACGGGAGTGTTCCCGTCTAGCGTGCCGTGAGACCTGGCCACGAAGCCCTTGGCGCATCTTTGACGCTGGCTATCAACTATACCCCGTCTATCCTCGAAACTTGGGTCGCTGCGGCTTGATTGCGGCAGAGCGCCGAGGCCGTATGTCTGTGTATGCCGCTCTCCAACCTCTATCCCGAAGGTGAATCGGCTTCGGCGTTAGCACGGCGATCTTGAGAGATGGAACTGTTACATCGCGTGTGTCTAGTTGCTTAAGGAAATGCTTAGTATATATCACTGGATATGTGCCTCTTGGACGTAGCGCTTGTGTTGGCCGCCTGTGCCCATTATGCCTCTCGTGACCTATACAAAGGAGTCGTGTCCCGCATCATGTGTAGCGTGTAGCCCGTGTACTATGCAGCTATCGTTACTTCGATCCGTAGATACTTCGCCCGGCTCGAGACGTAGTAGGCCTCATCGTCAGGGTCTGGCGTGCGGCTGCGGCTGCATCGGTATGCCCGGCGCGTATATACCATCGTCGTTATGGTCGCTTTGCCGCTGCTGCCGGTCTCGCGGCTCTCGCCAACCGCCGGCGCTATTTACGGTCAATCTCGCCCCAGGCTGCTGGCGACTATAGCCCTGTGAGCCCGCGGGCAAAGAGATATCGCCCTCTCGCGCGACCGCTCCACTGCGTCCCATTTTTAGGATGGATAGGCAGGTGTTTGAAGTAGTATGGACAGCCGGGGCGTTTTCAATGGCCAGCTGTAATTAGCCACGCAGCTGCAGGGACATCTGCAGGGGAGACCGCATCGAGACGGGGAGTCGTGCAAGCTCGGTTCAAGATCCAGAGTCCCCGTCAATGTGCTCTCCATCGGCCCAAACACGGGCCGTCTCGTCGAAAACGGGGCCGCTCAGCAGCGGGTCGGGTCGTGCGAGGAGCACCAGAGGCAGACGTTGGCAAAACAAAAGTCCATCATGGATAAAGTGGAAAGTGGCCCAGTAAAGTCGGCAAAGACTCGAGGACTAGAAGTGCTCATGCCGTCCTGCGTCCGGGGTCGCAGCTCCTATAGCAGGGATGTACGAAGTAGCCGCATGTACGAATACTTCGGAGCGTACATATACGACCTCATGAGTCAAGCAATCGAAGAGAGGAGAGAAGTCGGAAAATTTTCATTATCCACGTGAGGAACCACGCCACAGAGAGTGCCATCGAGCACCGGGTTGCGGACAGCCTTGGTCCGTTTCGCGTAGAGACTTGACTAATGGCTACCACGTCCCGGCTAAGGCTGAGGCCCCCGGACTCGATAGTTGACAGCGGGTCGTTCCGAACGCCTAGGACTGACGTCTAGTTAGCCGGCGGTATGCGAGCTTCGCATGGGGCTAGGCAAAGCAATGACATGTGCTGTCTGTCAGCCCGTGCAAGGTTCTGCATCTTGCCTGTCCCATCGATCTTCGGCTTCGGCAGACTCGACGAAAATAGCACGAACCAGCTACCCACACGTCAGCTGCAGTCTTCTTCAGCTCTGGCCTCTCTGTTGAATCGCGCGGCTGCGACGGCGGCTCCCTCGTCCGATGGCTGGCCTCACAATCTCCGCGTGAAGTCATCGTCGGCGCGGGTCCAGCTCGAGACAGCCTCGTTCGTTCAGCTGTTCCAGGGACGCCGGCGTGCTGCTGGGCCTGGGAACGGTGACGGTCGGAGACGCTCAGCGGTAACGTTTCGTCGGAGCTGTCGCAGGCGGCCCCTGCGTGTGCCTGTGCAGCCGCTCTGCTGATGCTAATGCAGAAGCGCATCTGCATCAAGGCGGAGCTGAGGTTTGCAGTCTTCAGCATATTCTGGGAACCAGCTGAT
Organism: Tolypocladium cylindrosporum; assembly: GCA_024340765.1. Taxonomy (NCBI): domain Eukaryota; kingdom Fungi; phylum Ascomycota; class Sordariomycetes; order Hypocreales; family Ophiocordycipitaceae; genus Tolypocladium; species Tolypocladium cylindrosporum. Next base: position 16,127 of record JALHCC010000481.1, read on the forward strand.
GTATGCTGCCGTTGGTCTGTCAGGCGAAGACATCGTTCCGCAACAGGCAGTGGAGGGCGCACATACGTAATGGCAGTTTGATGGCGCGTTGCATGTCGCTTGCTCGATGAACCCCTGAAGCAATGAGCCATCGGAATGGTTTGAACACATTTCTCCATGTCCGTAGCGCGTTCAGCGTAAGTGTGCGTGCAGTGTGCATCGTACGACACTTGAGAATCGAATCGCTTCTCCGCACACGAATCGCCAGATATAGCTTGAGCTGAACGGGAGCATACAGCACGGCTCGTCCTTCACGGTGGATTCTTGTAGTATTACTTCCGTCACCTCGGAATCCAGAACCCTCGGCTCGGCAGCTTGAAGATTCGATCAGTGGCCTGGTCACGGCAACGACAGACCAGCCGCCAGTAGTGAGCTCGTATTAGCGTGTTCGAATGCACATCCGTAGTATTATAGCTGCATGTCGGTAATAATCGAATCGACCTGGCCAAGGATTGCAAGTTCAGCGGTCTATAGCTTGAAGTTTCCGCAATATATGTAATTTCGGAAGTCGCCACAAGCTAGCGATCAGGGCCGTTGACCCCATCAACTTCACGATGGTCCCGGCTGGTTATTACATACCTGCATATGCGTAGTTGCGTTTTTCTGATGACATCCCGTGTACTCGTACTTGGCCAGCCAGCCGGACCTGTTCAAGGCTGTTTGTGGGGACTGCCGAACATGGTGGGTTCGCATGTATGAGTCGTTCGCGACACTGCATAACTTCGCGGGTTTCCCAACAAGCGATTCTTGCGAAGTAGTCTTCCATCTCATTTCCTCACGTCACCTCGTCTTGGAGGCCAAATTCACTGTCGCAGCTTCGTTGGGTGATTCACCGCACCATCCGGGGTACTTAGGCCCGAGCTGCTGAGGTTCTCACCCTCCTTGATCCTCTATCATCATCAGAGCCAGCTATAGCTCAATCGGGCCATTCCTCGAACCGCAGGCCCAGGGCAAATGCTGCGATACCCCATCCAAGATGGCAATTCGAAGCAGCTGGACCCCGAGGCTCAAGTCGGTGAAGTTTGAGTTCGACACGCAGCACACAGCAGCGGCCAACAGCGATGAAAGCCCTCCTCAAAGCGTCGCCATCGAGAACCCGCTTCCCTTCGACATCCCGGGAGTTCCGAGAAGATTTGTCTTTGAGCCTCCTCGACGAAATGATGTTTGCCGGCTCGACTCTACCGCCGAAGCAACATATGCAACACCTGTGGCCACCTCGGCCGACCCCCTGTGCTCGGAAGAGCAAGAGAAGGGCTTCCGGAGGAGCCACTCAACCGGAGCTCAGAGCGTGTCATTCTCAAAGCCAACAGATTTCCATACCGATGTTCGTTCGCAGGATCACCTAATTGGCGGAAGCTGTGATATCAGCGCATTGGCGGCCGAGTCTCGCATTGACCTCGTGGCGCTGGTCTCGACAGCTTGGGCAATCGTTCTCTCATACCAGATGGAAAGTCTGGAAGTCATATTTGGACTGAAGATCTCGGAGTCTGGCTCGGACGCCCATCCTGTTCGTGTGTCAGTTGATCGTCACCGCCCGGTCATTGACGTCCAGAGAGACATCGCCACATATGCCGAGCAGATTGAACGCCCTGACCTGCGCGCCGACAACACAACCGGGCTTCGCGACTACACGCAAGGAGATTGCTCGTTCAAGTCCATCATTGACTTCCGGACAACGAATTTCGCATCTGACGAACCGGTGTGCCAGGACAGTCCATTTGTTCTGAGCTGCCTGGTCCCAAAAAAGGGCAAAGAACTTGCATTGTCGGCTTGGTTTGATGAGCATACCATTCGCCGCGATTTGGTACGCTTTCTAATGAGCGACCTCGAGCATGTACTCTGGCAAATGTTGGGACCGCGAGCTGTGGGACTCTGCGTGCAGGATATCGAGCCAGTTGGACCTGCTAGCCATCGTGCCATGGTTCGCCTGAATCGTCCGTAAGTGTCGCTGGACCTCGAGCATCATCATCAGTGACACTGACAGTTTCAAAGGCTGTACCCGAAACTAGATTTGCTGGCGCACCATTTAATTGCCGGCCACGTCGCTGAACGCCCAGGGGCTCCTGCGATTGAAGCTTGGGACGGAAGTTTGACGTATGCCCAACTCAATACGCAGAGCGACATTCTCGCTGAACATCTCGCTCTACTTGGGGTTGGCCCCGAAGTGTCCGTCCCGATCATCCTGGAAAAGTCAAAGCTGAGCATTATAGCCATACTAGCGGTGGTGAAAGCCGGCGGTGCCATCGTGCCAATGGACCCAAGTCAACCACTGTCGAGGTTGCACACAATGGCCAACGATGTCAAAGCTGCTATTGCGGTGACTTCGGTGAGCAATCAGGGGAAGATGCCCCAACATGTTGAAGAAGTTGTCTTGAATGACAGGCTGCTGGCTCAGCTTGCGACAAACCGTACCAGGAGGCCGACGGTTTCTTCGACGGCAGTGAAACCAGACAGCGCGCTGTACGTCATGTTTACCAGTGGATCGACCGGAAAGCCCAAAGGTGTGGTGGTTAGCCACGCCTCCTTCTGCTCCTCTTTCAACGGGTTCAAGGCGTCGATTCGACTCACGTCCCCAGACCGGCGAGTGCTTCAGTATGCCTCGTTCGGATTCGACGCCTCCATTGTGGAAACTCTTGGTGCCCTTACTGTTGGGGCGTGCATCTGCATACCCTCGGACGGGGACCGCTTGGATAACGTTGCGAAATGCATCGTCGATCTCAGGGCCAACTGGATCTTTCTGACGCCATCGGTCGCAAGACTTCTTCGTCCCGAAGATGTGCCCCAGCTCGAGTCTCTATGCATTGGCGGGGAGGCTTTCCCGAAGGAATTGGCCGATACATGGGTAGACCACGTCACCGTCGTCAACGCGTATGGTCCGACCGAATGCGCCATCATGGCCCTGGTGAGCGAGCCGATCTGCAAACACCAAAAGAACATTTCGCTTGGCAAGCCTCGGAATTGCGCGGTTTGGATCGTAAACGAAGACGGCAACCAAATTCAACCTTTCAACACTGTTGGAGAGATTGTAATTGAAGGCCCTGGCGTCGCGAGAGGTTATCTCGGAGACGAAACGAAGACTGCGGCCGTCTTCGGCGAACATGCCGACTTCCTCAAGGCGGTCGCGTGTGCTTCTTCACGCTTTTACCGAACTGGTGATCTCGGACGAATGAACGTGGATGGAACCATCGACTACTGTGGCCGAAAGGATAACCAAGTGAAAATCAACGGCCAAAGGATAGAGATGGGGGAGATTGAGCACCATGTGACAGCCACACTGAGTGCCTTGAACAATGATGACGAGAACTCCGGTTTAGATGCTGTCGTTGAGCTGTTGCAGCCGGCTAACAGCAACAAGACGGTGTTGGTCGCTTTCGTTGCACCTAGAAACAGTGCATCGCCCGACTGTCCATCCACGCAAAGGATACTCCTCGACAGGCAACATCCCATGAGCACTCGAGTTCTCGAAATGGTGACGGGGCTGCAGGAACTTCTCTCGAAAAAACTCCCAGTCTATATGATGCCAAAGGTAGTCTTGCCTTGCGGGGCTATTCCGCAAACACCTTCTGGGAAGACCGACCGGAAGAGACTTCGACAGGCGGGCAATGCGCTGTCGATGGAACAACTCATAAAGATGCAGGAGCCTATCGATGAATCCGGATATCTTAATGCAGCGGCCGGACGAAGGCAGCCTCTGGGGAGTCTAGATACCCTGCTCTCCTCTCAAATGGAAGATGGCTGCGATGGATCAGCAACTCCGTCAACGAGCACGGAGGGATCGGCGAGCAAGATACCGTCGGAAACATCTGAAGAATCCGCCCACATGACCCCTTCGTCAGACCTAACCTCAAGCGAGGAGCTTCTCCGCAGAATCTGGGCCGACATCTTGGAGCTGCGGGAAGAATCAATCCTTACCGGAGATGACTTCTTGAAACTTGGAGGCGATTCCATCGGGTTCATCAGAATTGTTGCAGCTTGTCGCCGAGCAGAGGTCCATGTCACCGTCGCTACCATTGCAAGTTTCCCCGTCCTCGCGGACATGGCGAGGGCCTGTCAACCACTCAATGATGGTTCCTGGGGGGACAGCAAAATGCCTTTCAGCCTCCTTGAAGAAGAATCAATTGAAGCTCTGCGTGAAGAAGCAGCCTCCCAGTGCGGCGTGCAATCGGACATGACCGAAGACTTTTACCCATGCACACACATGCAGGAGGAGTTGATGGTAGCCAATATTATGCACCCGGGAGTGAGCGTGGGTCGGTTCATCCACAGACTTCCGGAAAAGGTCGACGTCGTCAGGTTCAAACGTGTCTGGGAGGATGTCTGGGAAGCCTCGCCAGTCCTTCGAACGAGATTCGTGACGACCTTGGCTGGTTCACTTCAGGTTGTCATTAAGGAGACCGTGCGATGGTCCATGTCCGACAATCTGGAGGCGTATATCGAGGCAGACGATGCAAACAACATGCTCCCCGGCTCGCCGTTGACGAGGTTTGCCCTGGTTGCCGACAATGACGAGACAGTATACTTCGTATGGACCATGCATCACATGCTTTACGACGGATGGTCCGTTCCCCTCATCTGCAGGCGAGTAAACGCCCTGTACAACGGCGCTCTCACGGAGCCCGCGGCCGACTTCCGGGAGTTTGTCTCGTATGCGAAGAACCAGGACAAGGAGCGCAACACAGTATACTGGCAGACAAAGTTAGAAGGTGTCGCCCCGTCCACCTTTCCCGCTCCAGCGAATCCAGACAAGTACTCCCTCGCTCGGTCTACCATCAGAGACCACCTTGAACTGCCTGGAAGAAAGGAGCGGTGCCTGATGTCCGGTCTGACAATGTCAACCGTGATCCAAGCCGCTTGGGCCATGATGATTGGCCAATACTCCAAAACCGACGACGTTCTCTTCGGGGCCACAATCTCTGGTCGCAACGCTTCCGTGGATCGTATTGAAAGCATCGAGGGCCCTACCCTTGCAACAGTCCCCGTAAGACTGCACCTGAGTCCAGATGCCCCCGCCATCGACTTTCTGCGCCACGTCCAGGACCACTTTACCGCCATGATACCATACGAACAGACAGGGCTCCAGTCCGTTAGAGCCATCAGCGAGGACACGAAGCGGGGATGCGACTTCCAGAATCTGCTTGTTATCCAGGCTGGACCAACCTGGGAAGACGGTGATGGCCCCCTGGGCCAGCCTCTGCACAGGGGAGAAGACGCGACAGTGCCCGTGTTATGCCAGGTTTGGCTACTGCCGAATGGAATCGACTTTGATATTGTCTTTGACGAGAATGTAACCAGCCGTAAGGTTGTTGAAGAGGCTGTTAACACGGTCAAGGTGGCAATCAAGCAACTCCTAGAGCTTTCTGAGTCGTCGTCGACGACCTTGGCCGCCATCAAACTCGAAGAAGAACCGCCAAGGAGAATGAACAAAGGCTTGTCGACATCACGATCTTTCGAAGCCGTGCAGGCCACGATTCATGGCCTGATCTCCGACGTGCCCAGGCACCGATGGCGAGAAGAGGCTGTCTGCTCCTCGGATGACTCCCTGTCATACCGCGACCTGGAGAGATTATCATCCAATCTTGCGCTCCATCTTCTCACACTTGGCATTGGTAGAGGAAACATTCTCCCCCTTTGCTTTGAAAAGTCGGTTTGGACCATCGTTGCCATGCTCGCGGTTCTCAAGACTGGCGCCGCGTTCGTTCTGCTTGATCCCAGCCAACCATCGCAAAGGCTTCGAGAGCTCATGGTCCAGATGGAGGCTCAGTTTATGCTCCTATCGCCCGCTCACACCAAGACGATGAACTTTGGGATGCCACTAAGACGGGTTGTGGTGGACGCCGTCTTTCTGAAGAGGCTTCCTACCGCAATCGCAGGCCAGCTGCCTTGCGTGTCCCCGGATGATCTGGCTTATATGATCTTCACCAGCGGCTCCACAGGACGCCCCAAGGGAGTTATGATAACCCACTCGGCATTCGCATCAAGCTCGGCAGCCTATGTAGAGGCGTTGCAACTCGGGCCAAAAAGACGCGTGTTGCAGTTCTCATCTTACAGCTTCGACGCCAGCCTAAATGAGATACTGGTCGTGTTGATTCGTGGCGCCACAGTCTGCGTTCCGAGCGAAAAAGAACGCATCGAGGATCTTGCTGGCTTCATGAGACGTGCCAAGGTTGACTGGGCCATTTTAACACCGTCTGTAGCTAGGCTACTCTCGCCGAGTGACGTTCCTCATCTAGAGACCCTAGACCTTGGTGGAGAGGCTCCAGATGGTGTGCTCCTTTCGAAATGGCATCAGTCAGGCGTTGGAGTTTTCAACGTGTACGGACCCGCCGAAGGATCCGGGACGGTCTTGTGCCAGCGGTATAACGAAGGAATCGACCCGCGGACTATCGGCTTTCCAATGGGGTGTCAAGTGTGGATTGTCGACGCGAATGATCATGACAGACTGCTGGCTCACGGTGAGACGGGAGAGATGTTGCTTGAAGGCCCGGTGCTAGCGAGCGGCTACTTCAAGGATGAACAGAAGACCGCACTGTCTTTTATTTCGAATCCTAAATGGGCGACTCCGGCAAACGCTTCTCCCGGTCCGAGACGCATGTATAAGACAGGAGATCTCGGGTTCCGAAAGAGCAATGGTGCTGTGGTCTATGTCGGACGGAAAGACCTGCAAGTGAAGATTCATGGTAGGCCAGATTCGATTCTTCCCCGCTCGAGATTATGCATTATTGACCAGACTTGACAGGCCAACGAATTGAACTTGGCGATATTGAAGCCAATCTCGCCACCTGCGTCGGCGTCAAGCGATGCGCGGTATTCTACCCAGCTGCGGGTCCGTTCAAGCAGCAACTAACTGCCGTGATCGAGCTGGGAAGTGAAGTGAACGGCAACGAGGCGATTCCAATGTCGGTAAGAACCGAATTAGGAACCAAGGTTCCCAGCAGCATGGTTCCAACACACTGGGTCAATGTCATCTCGCTTGCTAGCGACAGCAAAACACTGCGCCTGAATTCGTCAGGCAAAGTCGACCGCCGTCACATAACAGCCCAGCTTGAGAGTCTTCCAGCGGCCGAAGCAGAGCAAATGCTTGGCGCGCCAGACCACCAAGCCTCTCGAGATGAAATCAGCGGCGGACCGATATTGGAATCGGAGCAGCCAGCCTACGCACTGGCAGAACAGATATACTTGATGCTTCCAACGCGGGGTCGGGTCGGATTGACAGCCAGCGATATATCGCGTGAAGGTCAGGGGTTTGACGATCTGCTTCTGCAGTCCTCCGGGCTCGACTCGCTGAACATGATGTCGCTCATGTACTTCCTCTCGCGAGAGTTCCATGTCAAGGTCAGTATGCAGCTTCTGATGGACAAGAGAACCACCGTCCGGAAACTGGCCAGATTTGTATCGGATTCGCAATCTGATGCCTTGGCGAAGTCTGGAGGCCCCTCTACGACCCCTTCCTCGGTACCAGCCTCAGTCGACATCATGGCAGAAATCCGCCGACATGATTCTAGAGTTGCTGCTCTTCGGCAAAACCAATTACCACTCGACAAAGCTGGATTGACCGGAGGCAATGATGAGATCAAGGCAAAGCCACACAAACCGTTGACTGTGCTCCTCACCGGCGGCAATGGGTTCGTTGGCACTCAAATCCTCCGTCAGCTTCTCGAGCACCGTCAAGTCGGTCACGTAATCGCGGTTGTGCGCGGTGAGACAGCGGATGCGGCCAGAAATCGCACCATCGATGCTGCGACGAGAGCCCGCTGGTGGACGGATTTACATGCGGAGAAGCTGCAAGTCTGGCAAGGAGATCTGTCGCTTCCACAACTGGGTCTTGAAGCAACGCGTTGGAGCTCCCTCGAAGACGGCAACGTCGACGTCATCATTCACAACGGCGCTGCGGTGCATTGGGCAAAGAGCTTCGCAGCCCTGGAAGCCGCGAACGTCAGCTCAACGGTGGCGCTTTTGAGCCTCGCTGTGAACGTGCCTCATATGAGGTTCGCATACGTCTCCGGGGGGCGGAAGTGGACATCCCAAGACGAGAGGGAGGAGGACGTGGCAAGGGAATTGTCTTCTCCTGATGCAGTCGGGTACAGCCAGACGAAATTCGTGGCAGAGGCCGTGGTGAAGAGAGCCGCACTACGCTGTGCATCGGCATTCGGACAGAGCCGTTTCGCCATCGTGAACCCGGGTCTCGTTATCGGCACGCCCACCGAAGGCGTCGCGAACATTGACGACTACATCTGGAGGCTAACGGCGGCGAGCATCAGAGTAGGCGCATACAGTTCCAGCCAGACCGACGCTTGGGTTGACCTATCCGATGTCGCGGCCCTGGCAACAACCATCATTGATGCCGCCTTCGAACATGGGCATCCAGGGACAGCGAATGGGGTCGTAACGTACGTCACGGACGGCATGACATGGGGACAGTTTTGGGCAATCCTTGCGGGCATGGGGTACAGACTCGAGGCCCGAGGTGCAGCGGAGTGGCTCGCTGCCGTTCGTGACGACATTGAGTTTTGCAAAGAGTCCCATCCATTATGGCCACTTGCGCACATGTTGGAGAGCCAAGCATTGGAGGAAGAAGGGCAACAAGAGACGGGTCAAAGCGGTGAGACGCCATTGAAGCTGAAGGTGGCTGTCCGGAGGAGCGCTGAGTTCTTGGGCCAGGCCGGGTATCTCCCTATGCCTGCGGATGCGGCCCTGGAGGCGACACAGGCGACAAAAGGAGGTGCTTTTTCAAGATCGGGACTGTAGAGACGGAGGACGAGAGCATGCGTGAAGAACAACGGTGCTGGGTAAACTTGGATGAAGTCGGAGGAGGCCAGAGCGAATTGACTGTAGATATAATGGCGTCGGGGAGTGAGCCGGGGGTTGTTGTTCAATACTCGGCATGGGAAACTCTAGACAGAAATAAGTGCATGTGCTGTCCACTCGGGTGCTTGTTTTCCAAGTCGAGTAGGATACTAATAGACGGTCGTGATGTTGAATTGGGCCCAAGACGTGGAGGTGAGGTGGAGGAAGCTCGGAGATAGATCGGCCCGCTGTCCAATGGCAAGTCCCATTTTCGCATCGAGTCACTCCAACGAGCTTCTTTGAGTCAGTGCAGTAAACATTGGCCAACCCCATCTGGACCACAATCTTTTCCAGTCGTCGCCCGAACCCCGAACTCTCCCTACATCTTTGCCCGACGCGACTCGACTGGGTTTATGCCAGCTCCAACCGCCGGCTCTCTGCTCACCTTTTCTCTTCGTTCGGCACAGGCTGCTTCGACCTCTTGTTCCCTTCGACTCCCCCGCCAACTTTTATCACCCCGCCGCGTCCCGGGCTTCACACCCCACCACCATCAGCAAGGACAGCGCAGGACCTTCGCGAAGATGGCGGCCAACGACAGGTCCTTTGACAATCTCGTCAAGCAGTTCCAGCACCTGCCATTGATCGACAGGTACCCCAACTGCTTCCCTGACATCAACCCGACCGACATCTACCGATCCCACATCACCAGCATCCTGCACGACATCACGGGCGTTGACCCCAAGATCATCTATTCCGCCCTGCAATGGACCGCGACTCTAGACAAGGGCGACCTGATGCTTGCCATTCCGGCGCTTCGCGTCAAGGGCAAGCCTGACGACCTGGGCAAGCAATGGCTGGACAAGGTAGGTCTGCCACGATGCGAGTCGATCGATGCTCGGCCCTAACAGGTGATATCCAGTGGCCCGAGTCGCCCCTCGTCGAGAGGCCTGTCCAGAGCGGACTGTTCATTCCGTTCTTCTTCAAGACCGCACCGCTCACCAAGACGGTCATCCCCATGGCTCTGTCACACCGAACCAATTTCGGCACAAACGGGGCCGTTGGCCTCAAGGACCAGAACGACCCTTCCAAGGGCCAAAAACGTATGGTTGTCGAATTCTCGAGCCCAAACATTGCAAAGCCCTTCCATGCCGGACACTTGCGAAGCACAATCATTGGCGGCTTCATCTCCAATCTCCACAGGAGCGCCGGATACGATGTCGTCTCCATCAACTACCTGGGCGACTGGGGCAAGCAGTACGGCGTCCTGGCCTTGGGGTTTGAAAAGTATGGCAATGAAGCCGACCTCGAGCGCGATCCCATCAATCACCTCTTCCATGTCTACGTCAAGATCAGCCGAGACGTGGCGGACCAGAAGGAGCTGGCTGAAAAGCTAAAGGGCGAAGGCAAAGAAGCCGAGGCGCAAAAGATTCTCGACGACGGGTTGGATGAGCAGGCTCGAAAGTACTTCAAGAAGATGACGGAGGGTGACGAGCAGGCACTGGCTCTATGGACGCGATTCCGTGACTTTAGCATTAAGCGATACAAGGAGACCTATGCCCGCCTGAACATCCGGTTCGACGAGTACTCGGGAGAGAGCAAGGTTTCCGAGGACGACATGCACAAGGCCGCCGACAAAATGAAGGAGATGGGCTTGGCTGAGGAGCACGATGGCGCGCTTCTCATTGACTTTATCAAGAACATCCCGGGCAAAGAAGGCAAGCAGCTCGGCAAGGCCATTTTGCGCAAGAAGGACGGCACAGCTCTGTAAGGCAAAAACCGCTCCCCTCTCCCGACTTCATTCTAACATGGATGCAGCTACCTGACGCGAGACATCTCGGAGCTCCTGAATCGCGACAAGAAGTACAACTTCGACCACATGATTTACGTCATTGCTTCGGAGCAGGACCTTCATGTGAAGCAGTTCTTCAAGGTGAGTTGAGTCAACCTGACATACCGGCCAAGATACTGACATCTGTGAAGGTCGTTAGTATGATGGGACACAAGGATATTGCTGCCAAGTGCCAGCATATCAACTTTGGACTCGTATTAGGAATGAGCACCAGGAAAGGTAAGCAAATGGCCAAAATTATCCAGTTGAAGCAGTGACTAACCGCTGTCGGATTTCTAGGCACCGTCAAGTTCCTTGATGTAAGCTTGCCATCTCTCGTCTCATCTAAACCCCCCCCCCAAAAAAAAATAACAACTCTCTCAGCACCTATCTACTTTGGCTGTTTGGGGCAAGCATTCTAAGACTTGTTACAGGATATCCTTCGCGATGTCGGCGACCACATGCACGAGGTTATGAAGAAGAACGAGGACAAGTACCAGCAAGTTGATGACCCAGCTAAGACGGCCGACATTCTCGGCATTTCTTCGTAAGCAGTCCCCAAAAGCTGTCAAGTACGCCAGCAGCTAAGTGTTTGTTTAGGGTCATGGTTCAGGATATGTTGGGCAAGCGGTAAGTCCCCATCTCAGATGTCCGGGAGAAGTGAGCCGGGCTGGTACTAACCACCGTGGGCAGAATCAACAACTACAGGTTCGACTTGGACAGGATGACTAGCTTCGAGGGCGATACTGGTCCGGTATGTTGCAACTGTGAAGGATGCGTCAATCCGCCATGCTTACAGACAGCAGTATCTCCAGTACGCACACGCCCGACTCTGCTCCATCACGCGCAAGGCTGGCCTCAGCGAGCAGGACACTGCCGCAGCAGACCTGTCATTGCTCACTGAGCCCATGGCTCTCAACCTCGTCCGCGTCGTCAGCCAGTGGCCAGATGTTGTCCAGAACACTCTTAAGACGCTGGAGCCTACCACCATCCTCACGTAAGCTTTATAAGCCCCATAGTCACCGTCTCGCTGCGACTACTAATACTAAAACCTCACAGCTACCTTTTCAAGATGACTCACATATTGAGCACAAGCTACAGCCATCTCCGGATTGTTGGCAGCGAGCCCGAGGTCATGAAGGCCCGTATGGCATTGTACGACTCAGCCAGGGCGGTCCTCTACAATGGCATGGTGTTGCTCGGCTTGTCGCCTCTTGACAGGATGTAAGGGCGGGCGATACTGGTTCTGAGTGGTACCTCATGAGCCGATTGGGGAAGTACTAGCCGACATTTGCGATGGCGAACAAAAGCTTTGACTTAATTCCGTCGCATGAAATTGTCCAAGTAATGCGTCTTCCCGTGCGTGACTGGGGAAGCTGCAGACCACCTACTTGTGTGAACACCTGTGCTGTAGACCATGTTGCATCAACTCGTAGCAGAAGGATTGCGTCTTTGACCACATTGGGCCCCAATCTGGCCTGGATAGATGTGCTGCTGCCCATTCACTAACCCTCGTATACAAAAGACCAAACTTGTATTCGAAAAATTCCATCTGTCCTTGCTCCAAGGTCCGCTTAAGGGAGGCATCGCTCACCCTGTAGTCGACATGGATGCCACACCATGGGATCATCACCACGCTAATTTTTCGTTCTTATTTCGTTCAAGGCGGCCTGTTGCCTCAAACACACCCAGGCGCCGTTAGGCAGACATCAGGACTGCCACTTGTCCGACCGCACAGCAGCGGTGGCACAGGTCTTGGGCACCGTGTACGTGTGGTTGGGGTCGCGCTCCCACGCCACGGAACCGTCTGAGTTGACGTTGATGTACTTGTACTCGACGACCTGGCCCGCGGCGAGCGACACGGTGCCCTTCCACAGCGGGTTGCTGGACGTGTACTCCGAGGCGTCCATGGGCACGGCGTTGTTCGTGTTCCAGTTGCCCAGGGCGTCGGTGTCGCCGACGATCTTGATGGTCTGGCCGTAGTTTGTCGTCGCGAGCTCATTGAACGTCACAGCGACGGACGTGGCCGTCCTGCAAGCGCTAGAGGTCGTCGTCGGCGGCAGAACTGACGCCTTTGTGGTGCTGGTCGTAGGCGGGACACCAGACGTCGGGGTCTGGGACGGCGGGAACGACGTGGCGGTGGCACTCGAGTAAGATCCCACCACGGACGTGGCATAGCATGTGCCCGGGATCGAGGTCGCCTTGTCGTTTGACCAAGACGGGGGCACAATACCGGCGCGGCGTGCTGCAGCCGTCAGGAAAGCAGCGTACGACCAGGTCAGGTCTTTGGCAGAAAGGGGGTGGCCGTGGTCCCTGGAAAACTGCTCCGCCAACGAGCCGTTGGGTGCCGCATACGTGGCGACTATATTTACGAATCCATCGGCATACGCAGACACGGCGGTAACAATTTCCGAGAACGTAGAAGACCCGCTCAAGTACGCCCCCTTTGTCACGATGGGGACCAAGTCCTGGAAGAAGGCGAGCGAGGTGCCGGTCACGGTGACGGAACCGGCTTGTTTCCACATGTAGAGCGCGTCGTAGAGCTGTTCGGCAGCCGCAAGAGTGCTGAGGTACCATGGGTTGCCGTTGAAGTAGACATCCTCGATATACCGGCCGACGGCGACGGCCTTGCCCTTGCCGAGCCCGTTGTTGATTTTGTAGCTGCGGAACGAGTCGACGGTGACCTTGTGGTTTGAAAGCGCCTTGTCACTGCATGGCTGGAAGGTGGCCGCATCACAGCCAAGCTTCACATCGAAGGCATGGATAGAGCCTAGGATGGTGTTGGCATCCTTGCCAGTCCGGCCGTCGTTGACATTGACTAGTCGCGGCTGTTAGTCCAGATAGTTCAAGTCTAGGCGTAAGCAAGTTCGACTCACTGTTAGCATCGAGAAATCCGCTCGAAGACACCCAGAAGCTCTGCAGGAAGCACAGAACCTGAGGCGCAACAGCGGAATATGAGCTCTCAGACTTCCCGAGGGCCGCTGCCAAGTTGCTGCCATCCACAAGAGCTAGGGAGAAGCGGTTAGAACAGATTGTATCCTCGGTGCAGACTCATCCCGTCACTTACCTCTGTACTGGCCCAAGGTGGTAAAGAAGGAACTGCCGTTGATTTCCTCCCACAAGTCAAACCCGGTCTGGTTCCTGGAACACCGTCAGCTCGGCCCGCAAAACTATCCATCTGAGCCACTCACCAGTACTGGGCCACATAGTTCAAGTCATTTTGGACGACTGGCCAGACAATGGTCGAGGCTGTCGAGGAGTACCCATTCTGGATGAGCCAGTTGGCGTAAGTAATCATGGCGACGGCCCGCAAGGCAGGTCCATCGCGCTGCGGCCGGCCTGCAACTCTCAGCATAAGGTCCACGTTTGCAACAGGACTGTCTTTCGGGAGGCTTACCCCAAGAGCCGGTGAAGGCGGTCAAGTTGGCTTCATACTTGGGCTCGCCGAGTCCCGTGCCGTCGGAAAGCGATCCAGAAGGGACTGAGATGCCTTGGAGCCTCGCCTGGGATGCGATGTACTCTTCAATGTGACGCTGCAAGCCGGCATCATAGTGGTTGATGAATCTGTCGACAATGGCCTTGAATACCAGAGCACTATCCCGGGTCCAGGTGTAGAAGTCTTGGATCGATCAGCCTCTAGTCTTTATATACACAACAGAGGGTCTTACAGTCCGGGTTCTCCGTGCTAGGAGACGCAATGACAACCCCAGAGAGGGCAGCATTGGCATTACAGCCATCCGCCCCGATGTTGCAGAGCAGCTGCTCCAGGGCGATCGGGGTCTCAGTCTCGATGAACGAGTCGACGGAGCGCTTCAGCCGCGTAGGCTGTCTACCCGTCCCAGTACGTCCGAGGACGGCCTGGATGGCGACGGAGCCGAGCAGCAGGGCAGTCGAGATGAAGTGCATTATGGGATGTACTAGAGAAGCTGTGTCGTTGATGGACAGGGCAGACACGTCCTGGTCAAGCACCTCCATGGTGACTTATATGCTGACCCCGTCCGGACTCCGGACTGAAGGCTCGGCTACGCACGCGTGGAGTTCCCCACGGGGCCCCTGAGACCGAATGTCGAACGGGCCGATAGCCAGGGCTGGCCTTGAAGCGCCGAGAGGCGGGCGGGGTGCAGGGGGGGCCAAGGGGAAGCTATTCGGCACGGGGAGCGGAGGCTAGAGACGGGAAGAGGGAGGCAGTCGGTGATGTCTGTTTGCTTGTGTGACTGCGCCGGTTCAGCGCTGCCAATCACCCGAAAGGACGAAAACGCCCTGGTGCGATGAGGACATGGTCATCCCAAGCAGGGCTTCGTCAGTGGTGGGACACGATGGAGGTTCGGAGGACGAGCACCTGTGTCCAACGCTATGCCGTCTTCATGACGAAGCTCCGATGTGGGGTAACCAACTTACCAACTACCGCTCCAACCCCGTGGTGACGCTGCAAGTGGAGGACCTGCTGGAGCTTCTCTTTGTCGACTAGGTCAATAACATCGATATCATTTTCTTTGGTTGCCGTTGGATCCTAGCATACAGGCAAGGGGTTGACGGATTACGCAGCACCGCAAAGTCTTACCTGCGAAGAGCACGACTTAGGCTTGTGTCTACTGAATAAAAAAATTAGTGTTCACTTCTTCAAATATCTGTCAATGATATTGTGTGAGAAAATGCGATATTACTGGCAGTTTGCGGCCTTGAATAACGGTTGATCGGATGAAGGAGTTGTGGTGTTACGTGGGCTATGCGCGTTTGCGATGCCGCTTTTCGTCTCACCACTTTGACAGGGTAGGCAAGATCAATAATTACTACGACAGAAGGATTGTTCGAGGAAGCAACTACGTCAGTGTACGAGTAGGGTAGGCCGTCATCGCGGTCATCTTCACATGGTAGTCCCGGAATGCCATGCCATACTGCGAAGACTTCAGCTCCATTCGAGCAGGTGGACCATCAGCTGAGGATGAGGCACAGCCGAGGCAACGAAGTGCATGCTCGCAATGGTGCAAGGTCCACAGACCCTTGGCCTTGCTGCTTGCTCCAATATCGTGACAAAGCGTGAGTGCTTCGCAGACGTTGTCTGCAGCTTTCGGCCACTTGTTGCGGGACCCATGCCGGAAGTCAAACCATATGGGCAACCATCGCAACCAACTTGTGTTGCTCAGAGTCGAGCACGAGTCGGGCCGTTGCACAACATCGCTTACGGCTAAAGTCCAAGCATCCACGAGCCACCGAGACCTGGTCGTCCGAGGCAAATCATTACATCGGAACCATGTCAGCGCTCGTCTACCAAGTTGACGGCAAAAATGGCAGGCCTCGCCAAGCCACGGCTCGGGGATCATCGTACATGCAGAACAGCCCTCTATCAGCCACAGCAGCACCCCATGGAAAATATAGGCAAAAGGCCCGAAGCCATGCGGGACTCGGCGAACAAGGCAACATATTGAGTGGGTCGAGTCACTTCGGATGCAGGCTCTGGCAGTCTATGCCGTGATCGACGGTGCAAAACGCCAGATGCTCTGGGGAGCTGACATCGGTTGTCGGTCCGACAAAAAAAAAAGAGGACTACCCCGGGCAGCAAGAATGCAGGCTCCTGGGTGTCCACATGCAAGAAATGTAGGCAACCATGGTTTTCCCCAACCTCACGGACCGACGATCTCGGAAAAGGGGTTTGGAATATAGCGCCTCCGGTCAGAGGCCACAACGCTCAAGCCGTCTTGCGACGACGAACGAGGCAGCCAAAGACCGAGTCCTTCTTGGACCTGTCGATAGGATGATTGACACCATAACAAGTTGATGGCTCCATGCTGATATCGAGCTGCGCAGCAGTCAACCCTGACTCTTCAGAGAAGAGCAGAGGACCGCTGGGCACAGATCCGTGATTGTATGGAAGAGAAAGAGGGAAGCAGAAATTTTGGCTGCAGGAAATAAGTAGCTGGGCGGCGTCAGTGGGGTACGCACGTGACTCTAGCCGCCCTGGCAATCCTGGTTATGTAATTCCGCCATTGCCTTGGAAGCCTCGTGTCCGCCTCTTTGTTCGCGACAAACACCACTCTTCCACACGCGACGCCATCCGCAAGCCGTCAAAATGGACGCCGCAACGATCGAGGAGACCAACCGCATCCGGCTCTCGCTGGGCATGAAGCCTCTGCCGGTCCCGGGAGCCGCCGCTTCGCAGCAGCCAGAACAGGACTCGGCATCCGACAGCGAAGGCGAGACCGCGAGCACCCTGGAGACTCGGCAGGCTCAAGCCTACGACAACTACAAAAGCCACATGGACGCCGAGGCCGCCAAGAAGCGACGCGAGGAAAAGTCCACTGCCATCCGAAAGGCCCGCGAAACTGCCCAGCGGCTTGCAGTTCTGGAAGGAAAGGGACTGGGCGAGGCCGATGACGGTGGCGATGTCGACGCGAAGGCGTGGTTGACGGGCCAGAAGAAGCGACAGAAGAAGATTGACAAGGCCAGGAAGCTGGAGGAGGAGCTGGCTGCGGCAGAGGCTGCGGCGGCTCAGGCCGTTCAGTACACCTCCAAAGACCTTGCTGGAATCAAAGTTGCCCATGACACATCGGCCTTCCTGGAGGGAGACGAGCAGATCCTCACTCTCAAGGATACAACTATCGATGAAAACGAGGAAGAGGGCGACGAGTTGGAGAATATCAACCTTCGAGATCATGAGAAACTCACCGATAGACTCGACCTCAAGAGGAAGGCGCCAGGTTACAACCCCAACGACGTTGAAGACGAAGAGCACGGCATACTGTCGCAATACGACGATGAGATTCACGGAAAGAAGAGCAAGAAATTCACTCTTGATTCGGACGGGGCTATTGCTGAGCTGTCGGACATACTGGGCCAGCCGACCCAGAAGGCGAACAAACTCCAAAACGTCAGCCTCGACGATTTAGTAGTCGGTTAGTATCCGCTGGACTCTCCACTTGTTCTCTATACGCTGACATCTCAATCTTAGGTGACGGCCCCGTCTCTTCAGACTATTTGGCGCCTTCTGCGATCAAGGTGAAAAAGCCAAAGAAAAAGAAGTCGAAGAACACGAGGCAAAAGCAGCACGACGAAGACGACATCTTCCCCCTGGAGCCCGTACAGGCAGACGCCAATGCCATGGATTTAGACACCAAGGATACTGTTGTTAGCAACAAACGGAAATCAACCGACGATGTGTTCGTGGACGACGAGGACCTCCAAGCGTCATTGGCGATCCAGCGGAAGAACGCCCTCAAAAAGCGCAAGAAGACCCGGCCAGAGGACATTGCAAAGCAAGTCAAGGAACAAGCAAACGAACCTGAAAACGTGGATGGCACTGAAGACGGCGGTCTCGTCATTGGCGAGATTTCGGAATTCGTCGCTGCTCTTTCGAAGCGCGACGAGGAGGAAGAGCGAAAGCCAAAACGGCAACGGCCTGAAGCGACTCTGGGAACGAACGAAACGGAACGCCCAGAAGCCGACGGAGACCACCCCATGGGCGATGCTGACGAGGTTGGCAACGAGGCACCCATAGCAGACTCGGGCTTGGAAGCCGCTGGCACGGACGAGAACAAGCTTGAAGAGGAGAAGAACGTCGGCGAAGGTATGGGTACTACCCTCGCCTTGCTCCGAGAGCGAGGCTTGATCGAAGAGTCGCGTGGAGATAGCTCCTACCAGAGCCACCGCGAGCGCCAAGACTTTCTGAGGAGAAAGCGACAGCTCGAGGAAGATCTGGAAGATAAGACGAGACAGCAACGAGAGCGTGATCGCACGAACGGCAAACTAGAACGCATGTCGCGCGCGGACAGGGAGGAATACGCGCGGCAGCAGAACGCTTGGCGCGACCACCAACACTCGCGGAAGATGGCCGAGCTCATATCGTCCACCTACAAGCCCACCGTCAACATAAAGTATACGGACGATTACGGCCGTCAGCTGGACCAGAAGGAGGCCTTCAAGCATCTCAGCCACCAGTTCCACGGCAAGGGCAGCGGCAAGGGCAAGACGGAGAAGATGCTCAAGAAGATCGAGGACGAGAAGCGACGCGAGGCACATAGTCTGTTCGACGCGAATCAGGGCGGCGGTATGAGCGCGGCCACGACGCAGCAACTGAAGAAGCGCAAGGAGGCGGGCATCCGGCTCGGATGAAGCAGCTGCAGGTATGCGCCACGGACGGAATATAGTATGTTATCAACAAAAGGTGCATGATACCCTCACTACTAAATGCGATTTCTGTCGTTTGGTTTTATGTCCTGCTGACGCCGTTTGTGCTTCTGTCTAGACAAGATACTCCCTCAGGTTTGTCACGTCTCAATCTTTGGCTCGCCAGCGCGAGTCTCCTTTGTTCTGTTGAAGTTTACCTAACGGCGGCAACATATAGTTATGTTGTCTGTCTTGTGTTGCCCATTCCGCACGATGCCCGCTGCAGATCCTGTCCTGCCATGGATCAGGATTCGGCCCTTGGTGTGGCCTATATGTCAATGTGTGAATGTATCAAGGTAAAGTCTCGAACGCCCGGGGAGAGGATGCTATCCACGCTCTTACTCACATTGTAGTCTGTAATCATGTCTGGACCCTGCATCTCACGAGGCACCGAATGAAGGTGTCATCTAAGCCGGTAGCATACGAAACTGGGAGGTCAAGGTTGCCGTAATCGCCTGTACCCATTTGAAACAATTGAACTATTCGCCATTCCGTAAAAGTCACATATGTGTATCCGTCCGTGATCCATTTCCCAAACGCCGTTTCTATCGCCACAGTCTACAAGGCAACCTTGGCTCCGATACCCAATCCCTCGTACTTGACGGTCTCAACCCAGTTCCCTAGCCTGACCGTGACATCCGCCAGGGCGTCCAGCTTCAACGAGCCGCCAAGAGCCTCCTTGAGCTTGTCGAAGCCGACGTGGCTCGTCGACCACTCCACGGGCAGCCGCGGGGTCTGCGACAGCCCCGGCGGCGCGTCGAAGGGCTCGTCATGGAGGATCTGCCCGACCGGCTCGGTGTGGTTGTAAAAGGCAGTGGCGTTGATGTGCTCTATATGAACGGTATTGTGACGCAGCGGGGAGGCGAGGGTGAAGGTTGCGGTGGACGAGAGGATGTGAAATGTCGCGTCTCGTATGAAGCCGTGGCTAGCCTCTTCATCGTCGTCGTCATCATCGCCAGGGAGCTTCACCATGGGTGTATTGAGCGTCACGTTGATCTTGGACAGGGCCTCGCCAATGATGGGCATTGTCGGGATGGAGCCGCGGTGCGTCCTGAGCTCAATAGTCGTGTTCTTTCCAGAAAGATACTCCGACAAGAGGCGACGGCCGACTGCCTGCCCCTCCTTCCCGCCAAATGCCAACGGGCCCCATGTCGCGCTGATATTGATGTCTGAGTTGTTTCCGATTCGAAAGTCGATGTCCCGGGCAACGGCCTCTCCGATCATGTAGCCCTGCTTCATGACATGAATGTTTATGTACGGTATTGTAGCCGTGTATGGTGTAGGGTTGGTCAAATTGACCATCGTTTGCAAATATATGCCAGTGTCCGATGTGTTTAGAATTCGAATGTCGCCAACCTGGGGGTTCAGAGCTCCCAATGTATTTCCGGGAACGTCTGCAGCTTGGTCAGCGAAGGTCTCACAGCAGCTTGTGAGGTGCTCATGAAGAACTTCATGAGCGAGGCAGGTTTGGGTTGGTTCCCACAAGCGACATACAAGACTACCAACTTGAAGACGGACGTTTTACTGGGACTTTGCCCTGCGCAGGGACACCCTTCAAGACCAACTTGCCCAGCACCGTCATGACCTTGGCATCCACTAAGGCTTTGACGTCGAGGATAACATCGGCGTCGCCGAACAGCAGCTTCTGCATAACATCACCGAAAATGTCGCCATCGGTAATATCGATAGGGGCGTCGACGATCCGGGAGGTAATTGTGATTGTGTCTTCCTCGTCTCTAGAGCCGGAGGTGATGGTTGAGTTTGCCTTTTGCCACTGGTCGAGGTTCAATTCGCCGAATTTCTGTTTCTTGTAGATGAGATCGCCATTCGCTTTTAAGCTGTCGACGGCGAGATCGATATTCACCCCCGCCGGCAGCCCCGCCAAAACCTGGACCGTTCCGGATACACGAGGCTTGCCGTCGGGGTCGTTCGGATCGGCAAAGGGACTGGGCAGTTTGAAGTCGACGTCGGTGAGCGAAAAATTGCGGATGAAGTTGTCAAAAGAGCGCCCTGGAAAGTCGATGGGGACGGTGACGCTTTGAAGAATGGCTCCAACCCACTCGGGGACATCGGAGTGTTCTGGAGCATTTCCACGCACGAAGACCTTGGCATTCTCTCCATGCAAGTAGTGCTTCATGAAGTTGTCCAGTGGGGAGAGCTCGGTGTCTGGGCAGGCCCGTGTGAGCGTCTCTGGGAGCTCACGCACGACGCCCTCAGCCTCGGCCGTGACGTCTGCCTTGGGGCGAATTTGGAAGAAGCTGGTGACAGCTGAGGCAACCTTGATGTTGGGCTCAGAGGGATCGCAGTTGGGGACGAGGACTTCAAAGCCAAGAGACGGAACGTCCAAGCCTATAGGGTAGTCATTGTGTAGGCTGATGGAGACGTTGGCACCGACTCCCATTTGCCCCTTGTCACCGATAGGTACGTCGTGGAAGACGAGGTTCTGTATCTTATACTCGGGAATGGACGGGATCTCGGTAGCTGCGAGAGCGTTAGCCCGAGTCCAAGTAGAAGCGGAACGTAAAATTATTTGATTGTTTTCTTCCCAAAATACAAGGAAGCGAAGGCGCGATAGAGAGATTGACCTTCAAAGACCATTGATTCCACCACGTCATGAGTACCCAAGGGAAAGATGCCCGACTTGATGCTAAGTGCCGCAGCACTAGTCACCTCGAGCTTGTCGAGCTTGCCGCCTAGCCAGTCATTGACAATCTTGCGCATAATATTGGCGTCTCCAGGAATGATATCGGTCACAAAGTCCAGCTCATTATCGTGCCCATCCACGAGATCGAGTGTTAGCGGCGGCACGACGGCCGTGCCAAGAAGAGCGTTGTCGTAGAGAGGAAGGCGCACGTTGACTGTTGTCTCCTCTGACCCAAGTTGCCTCATGATGCTCGTCGCCAACCTTCCGATTCGCCGTGCGTGTTCATCGGTAACAAGTGAGCCGTCAAGGCGGAAGTTGCCTTTGACTCGTGCGCGGACTCCATCGGCAGTGAGGGACTCGAGAGACAAGCTGGTTGGCTCCAGGACAACAGCATCCTCGACATACTTTTGGACTGCCGGCGGTATGACGAAGCCGAGAATGATGATGGCGACAACGAGGAACGCGAGGATCAGGATGGCAATGGTTGACGGCCATCGCCACTTGCCCTTGCGCCGCGCCGGGGCTTTAGCTGGAGTCGATGGAGCGTCGATTTGTTGGTCATTGTCGCCGTCGCGATCTTGTCTGTCGGAGAGGAGAGGAGCCGACTCGTTGGGCGTGACTTGTTCGTTCTCGTGGGCGAGGAGCGGTGATCGTTCGTCGTCAGACATGGTGGTGACGACGGCGGTGGTGGGCTGAAACTACGGGTCGGAGGAGGGCACCTCGCAACCCGGGGGTCGTGGACGAAGTGATCTTGTCGCGAGTTCGAGTAGAAGAAACCGCGCTGAGCTCTAACCCTCGTGACGAGGATGAACGCGCAATAAAACGACGTGATGCTGTGCAAGGATCAAACGATGCCGATGTGATGTAGTAGTTGTAACTGTACGGAGTACGAGTACGGACAAGCGGCGCCAGATCAAGCAGGAGCGTGACCTTGTCTCATCGTCACACTGCCTCGAAATGCCGTAGTCGGGGGGGAGTCTCCACATGGGGAGCAAGGAGAGCACGCTGGTTGGCTGCTCACCGGTTGAGATGACGCTAGCTGAATAGGAATAGACTCCCACGGGTCTCTCAACCACTCAACGGTGGGGCACCAATGCAACAGCTCGGGCGCTAGGAGGGCGAGAAGCTGGAGGGCTCCTGCAGCACCCTGTCCAGTGGACTTCCAGTGGAGCTGGTCGCTCCGGCGCCTGCTGCTGGACCACTGGGAGCGCTGTGAATTGCTGCCGTGGCACCTGACAGGCCGTCTTGGCTCTGCATTGTAGCTCCTGATACGGACGGGCTTCCGCGGATTCGTGCTACATGACTCCGACCTTGAAGCACCCGACTGGCAGTCTTGCACTCATGATACCGCCCCCTCATCTCTGCAGCAGTGTCCCGTTCTGCTCGTCCTGATTGATTCTCTGCTGATCTCTCTTTTCAATTGGCTTCAAACAGCCAATCGCTGGTTCAATTCGAAGCCTGCCCTATCTCGATTATCCAAGATGAAGACTCCAGCTATCCGAGCAGCTCGGAGCGCCCTCAATGGCCTCCAGCAGCGCACCTACTCGTCACATGCCTCGAGCCCTAGGCATCTCATGTCCATCAGCGAGTTGGCTCCCAACGAGTTCACTGCCTTGGTTCGCAATGCCGCGACGCGGAAACAGGCAGTCAAGGCGGGCAGGGCGCCGACGTCGCTGACGACGTCTCTCACCGGCAAGACGGTTGCCATGATGTTCAACAAGCGAAGCACCCGGACTCGAGTCTCTACGGAGGCTGCAGTGACTATGCTCGGCGGCCATCCCATGTTCCTGGGCAAGGATGACATTCAACTTGGCGTAGGTCGTCTTTGTGTGGCAATGTCAATACATGAACTGACAGACTCTTGCAGGTGAATGAGTCGCTCTACGACACATCCGTTGTCATCTCGTCAATGACCTCTTGCATGGTTGCTCGAGTCGGTCCTCACTCAGATGTGGCCAACCTGGCAAAGCACTCGAGCGTGCCAGTCATCAATGCCCTCTCAGACGACTTCCATCCTCTCCAGACCATCGCCGACTTTCTCACCATCCATGAAGCATTTCCATCATCCAAGGGATCCGTCTCCGGCCTCGGTCTCACTGGCCTCAAGCTGGCCTGGGTCGGCGACTCGAACAACGTCCTCTTTGATCTGGCGACGGCGTGTGTCAAGATGGGCGTCGACATCTCCGTTGCGTCCCCCAAGGGCTATGGCATCCCCGAGCCCATGAGGCAGCTCATCACATCCGCTGCCAAGGGTGTTGGCTCGCCCGGTAAGCTCTTCGAGACGACCGTACCCGAGGACGCAATCAAGGGCGCTGATGTGCTGGTAACGGACACTTGGATCTCCATGGGTCAGGAGAGCGAAAAGAAGAAGCGTCTTGACGCATTTGCCGGGTATCAAATCACGAATGAGCTGGCCAAGCGAGGTGGCGCCAAGGAGGGATGGAAATTTATGCACTGCTTGCCCCGACACGCGGAGGAGGTTGCCGACGAAGTCTTCTACAGCCCCAGGTCGTTGGTCTTCCCTGAGGCGGAGAACCGACTGTGGGCAGCCGTTTGTGAGTTACCTGCCCCGTATCCAGACGTTCCTGACTGATTGTGAAACAGCCGCTATCCATGGATTCGTCGTGAACAAGGGAAAGTTTTAGTTGGCGCGAACTTTCCTGGAACAATTCTTCACTTGTACCAAGGGAATATGGAGTGCAAAAGCAGTAGCATATTCAGCCACTTGAATTCAAAATTACAAACGTTTGGAATACCAAATTCCGCTTCTCGCCAGACGCCGGCCGCTGAGGCGGCCTCAGGTGCAGATGGCCCTATTCACTTAACCAGGGGGAAGCTGGCTAGCATCGACAATCTCGTCGGCTTCCTTGACGACGGGCTCCTCGTGGGGGCCGTGCAGAGGGGATCGGGGCAGGGCCATGAGGCCGGTACGGGCCGACTCGAGGATGCCAAAAGGCGCGATCAACTTGAGGAAAGAGTCGATCCTCGTCTGCTTGGCAGAGCTGCAATAGTGTTAGCCTGAGCTTGTGACAGTTTGAATCGTCATGACGTACAGTTCCACGATGCAGCTGATGGTGCTGATATCCAAGACCTTGCCTCCAAACTGGTGGGTGAAGTAGGTAATGGTCTTCAAGTGCTCGTGCTTATGTCGCAGAGCCTCACTGGCGGCGAGCTTGCTGGGGTGGAAGTCCTGGGCCAACTCCTCAAGAGACTGGGTTTGCCGTTCAGCGCCCTCGGGAGCATGCTCCCCAGCAGTCATCTCTCGGTGGTGAACGAGCAGCTCCTCGAAGTACTCGGGCCCCAGAATGTTGATCTTGGCAAGCAGCAGCTCACGCTGAACAAGGGCCGCGTTGCTGTAGTCCAGGACGGCCCAGACGGGCACGAGGTCCTCCAGCTGCCGCCTGGCCTGCTCAACAACGCCGTCTTGGCCCGTCAAGACAATGGTCATACGGGACAGATCCTCAACCTCGGTGTTGCAGACGACCAGGGAGTCGATGTTAAAGCCTCGGGCAGCGAGAATTCCAGAAAGACGGGACAAGACACCGGGCTCGTTCTGGACCAGGCAGTTGAGGATGTGGCGCTTCGGGGGGACCATCGACGGAGTCGGAGTCTCATAGAGGATGTTGGAGACGGCGGCCTGGGCCGACCATGATGGCGGAGAGTTGTTCACAGGCAGGGGAGCAGATCGGTTTCGCAGGGCCTTGTAGGCAATCGCGGAGGTCGAGCTGCTGCTGGACGAGTTGTATCGGAGGGCTCCGAGAGAGGAGGTTGCTGGGAGGCCCTTGACGGCCGCAACCCGTCGGAGGGGCGCGGCACAGGACCGGAGCGAGGCCATCTTGCGATCAATTGAGAGGGCGCGTATCTCTCTGACCGAACAAGATGCTTCGCAGTTGCTGTCGCTGGCGGTTGACGAGCAATGGGTCGGCGTGGGTGCAGTCGTGAGTCAGGGCGACTGGGATGAAGCCAAAAACTCAGCTGGGGCTCCGAGATATCGGAGGCTGGCTCAGCGGGTTGGGGGGGCACGGATCACCTCGGCCCGCCAACGTTGTGTACCTTGTGTACTGGGGATTAGGCAGAACGAAAAATGTCGAGCGCTCACAAAGTTCAAATCGCCAGGCAATTATTCCAGCTTAGCAGGCTTTATCCGTACAGTACGCATATCCGTTTTGTAGTCCGTACTTACGGCTCTATCGTAGCCATGATACTGGCTCTTCTGCCACCGAAGTACGCGATGGCCTTGTCACGTAAGAAAGCAGCAGGTCCGTCATCGGACTGACGGCAGCCATGTCGACTATAATTAATTACCCCAGATGATCCCGGTGTCTACGAGTACTCGTAGGTGCATCCTCATGGCCCTGTCGACGTCCATGCACATGATATCAATTTATTGGTCCAATCTCATCAGCAACAGCCATGGTTTATTTGTATCTAAACGGACGCTGTCGGCACAGACTGGTCTGCCAGTGCGAGGAAACACCAAGTTCCAGCGCGACTCCGTCACCGCCGTTTGTTCGAAGGTACAAGACCAAACAGGAGGCTACGCGCAATCACTATGAGGCACGGCAAATCTATTCCGTAGAAGTCGCTTGTTCACCGCTATGCGCTCGCAGCATTCGAGCGCGGTTCGGCCCAAGCAATTCTTGCGACAGATCTGATACTACGGAGAGACAATGCACGGCCCGATAGCCATGCGTACTTATGCATCCACGAACGGATCAGGTTGGAGCATTGAAACCCAAGCTACCCGGATCCCAATGCCTCTCATTCTGGAGGTGCACCTCAGTACGAGTAAACCAGCGCGTCTCGTCTCATCACCAGGCGTTGCCATGCTGGGGAACAAGCCTACCTATCCACGGTCCGTGCGCCTCTTGCGCCTCTCTAGGTACTCGTAGGCCAGGCCACGAGATAGTTAGTGGGGCTAACCTCACCGCGAGCACTGTTTTATGTACCTATACGTTCGTACTCCGTACCCATACAATTTTCCGACTGCCAAACACTGTGGCTCAGAAACTCGGAAGCTTCATCTCCATCGACGAGGCTTTCGCGCTGCTGCTCCCTTCAAGCTGTGACGGTCTCGCAGTCGCACACAACTCTCGCTTCTCTATTTTCCGTCTCTGCACCCTCTGCACCCTGTGCAGTGCTCTATTCATGCTCTGAGTTGCACAACAAACACCACAACGCACACGTCTCGCGCCAGCGATTCTCGAGTTTCGAGCGCCAGCCCGCCATGACTGAATCAGAGCGCCCGGGAGTCAAGCGATCCCGCTTCGACCAAATGGAGGAACCCGAGCCAAAGAGGACCTCTCGGTTCGATCGACGCTCTCGCTCACCGCCTGCCCGACGCGTCGAGGAGACGCGCGAGCGCAGCCCACGCCCGCAGCAGGATGACTCTGCCGAGTCTAAGAAGTCGCCCATTGATGCGGCGGCTGCAGCTGGTATGGCCTCCATCTGTCCCTTCTGCCCTCAACTTGCAAATAACATGCCACCTCTTGTCCCGCGTTGTTGTGCTGACCAGCCTCACCAGCTGCCGCTGCTGCTAGGATCACCGCGCAGCTGCAAGCCCGCAAAGGCATCCAACACGTCGACGTGCCACCCATCAACAAGCCAGAGGAAACCACTACCCCTCCTGCTTCTTCCAGAACGAACATGTCCTCGACCGGCGCTGCCCCGACTCGCAGGGTCGATGGCGAGGTGTATGTTGCCGACGGCGAATACGTCAAGGACATCGAAGTCAACGACTTGCGAAACCGCTACTTGATCACCAAGATCTCGACTCAAAAGATGGTAATTATTCTTGATGCTCCACTGATTCTCCAGATTTGTTCCGGCTCGGGCATTTGCAGCGCCCGACGCCCTGGCAACATCATGCTTGCGCAGCAGATAGCTCGTATGCAAACCCTCTTTCTCTGCTCCTACTGACATCCTCTTCCATTAGATCGGAGACGAATGTGGCGCTGGTATGTTACCACCATCACCTAATCCGCCTCAGACATGATGTTGACCTTTCTCAAGACATATCGACGCGTGGCAGCTACTATCCCAACAAGAACATGGCGACCGCAGCGGTGAGTCTGAACCATGCATCTTCGCACAACTATCATTGCTAACAGCGAGTGTCACAGAACCCTCCGATGTATCTGCACATTACCAGCAATAAGAAAGCGGGCCTGGAAGCCGCCGTGGCTAAAATCCAGGAGCTCATCGAGCAGGAGCTCCCTCCGCTGGTCGACGAACGTCGCTTTAGACGGCGAGATCAAGAGCAGCCGCAAGTTGAACGTGATGAGTTCGGCCGGGTATTTCACCCCATTTAAAGTGCTTGTCACCCTGAGAAGTGGACGCTAACACTTGTTCCTCGACAGCGTAAATGGCCAGAAGAGAAGATCCCTGTTGACTTGGAGCCGGTTCCTGGCTTCAACCTTCGTGCACAGATCGTCGGTTCTGGCGGCTCGTACGTGAAACATATCCAGTCCGAAACGGGTTGCCGAGTGCAGATTAAGGGACTCGGATCTGGATACCTCGAGGTCGCCACTAATCGTGAAAGCGAAGAGGAAATGTTTCTTCACGTGACGCAAGTACCCGCTGTCAAACCGTGATCGAACATGTGCTAACATTATCATCTACAGCGGGCCAGACCCTCAAATGGTTGAAAAGGCGAAGGAACTCTGCCAGGATTTGGTTGCCAACGTCAAGGAGCAGTACGAGGAATGGAAGACTCGGCCTCCTCGACACCACGACCGCGGTGGCTATGGAGGAGACAGCTATCGTGGAGGCAGATCCCACGATCATTCTTCCTATTCCCCCTATGGCCGACCAGGAGCCGATCAGGCCGCAGTGCCCGGCGGCTCTAGCGCTCCTGGTGCCAACGCCGCTGCTACTACAGCCGATTGGTCTCAGTATGCACAGTACTACGGCAACGCCAACGGCGCTGGCGCTGCAGCTGGCAGTGATCCATATGCTGCCTACGGAGGTTATGCCAAGTACGTTGCGTTCCTCTTTTACGAAATGCGAGCCCAGCTGACACTATACAGTTACGTGGCGTGGTACAACTACTACTATCAAGCTCAGGCCGGACAAGCCGCTCCTGGACAAGCCGCGCCGGGCCAGTCTGCCTCACCGCCCCCTCCCCCGAACGAGGCAGCGCCCCCGCCTCCCCCATCTGAAGCGGCTCCGCCTCCCCCTGGTGGGCACGATTACAATTCTGTACGCATACAATGTTGGCTAGATTCAATAGCCACGCCCTGACGCTTACATGACGTCTAGGTCCCTCCTCCGCCCGGTCTCTGAGGTTTTGGCGAAGTTTCAAGACAGCATGATGTTTGAGAGTGGGTTTGCTGTGTCTGTCAACTGGGTTATGAGGCCCTGCGACTGACAAGAAGACAGTTCACGGGAACCGCGATCTGCATAGCATGAGGAAACGAGTTGCTACTCATTTCATCAACGTGGACGTTGCTGATACTAGTACTACTTTACCGTGCAGCCACGTTTGTGAGCAAGAAAGCTAATACCAAACTGCAGAATCGTGCCACATGAAAGAGAATGTACGAGGAAAAACGCAGGAAAACAAGAAAAGGTGATTGATTAGAATGGCTGGCAAGTAACCTTACTTTTTGCTGCTGGCAAGACACATGGCGACGGCGTAGGGTGTAAACCCGGTGATGGTCAAGGGATGTGTCAGGTCCGTGGACTTAGACGACATGCAAGGAAATTTGTCGTGTTGGGTCTGTTCAAGGCCCATACGGCTACCCGGAAGTAAAAAACGGCGATGCTGAGTTGAGATGGAAATGGACATTCACACGCGGGTGCTGGAATGACTTGACGTGGGTGGACCCAGTATAGCTTGTAGCTTATCGATACGGGACATATCCAACCGCATCGTCATCCATCTCCTTGTCCCACCTTCATCAACCTCGTCGAGGGGTCTGAGTCGACCGACCTTCAAGCCAATTGTCTGCCCTCCGGAGCGAGGAGGCGTGTGATGACCAAGATGAGCCACCAGAGATTTCCATCCCACGATCCCATCAAGGAGCCTCACGCGGTTTCCGTCAAGGTCCTAAGGCAAGTATTCACACAACCCTGCAGGGAGGAAGGAAGCTCCAAAGTATGGATCTAACCACGACGCGGCGAACAGACTCTCCCGCCCATCACTCGTAACACAATACCCCGTCGAGCCGCCTCTCTCCCCGCCCTCGACGAAGCCCGCGCCTGCGCCCGCGTCTCTCGCCTACCGCTCCTCTAAGGCCGCAGACACGACGACGAACCCGGAGCCGTTCCTGCTCAGTCCGATCCTCAACCTGCCCGTGTCGTTTGGCTCCGCCTACGTGGGCGAGACATTCAGCTGCACGCTGTGCGCCAACAACGACCTCCCCGCCGACGCGCCCAAGCAGATCCGCGATGTGCACATCGAGGCGGAGATGAAGACGCCCGGGCTCGGCGCCGCGCACAAGCTAGAGCTGGGCCCCGGCGACGCCACGGATGCAGGCGGGACGGACCTCGACGCCGGCGGGACGCTGCAGAGGGTCGTGTCGTTCGACCTCAAGGAGGAGGGAAACCACGTGCTCGCCGTGACGGTGAGCTACTACGAGGCCACGGAGACGAGCGGCCGGACGCGGACGTTTAGGAAGCTGTACCAGTTCATCTGCAAGGCGTCTCTGATTGTGCGCACCAAGGTCGGGCCGCTGGACCTGGACCTGGCCGGCGAACTGGCCGGCAGCAGATGGGTGCTCGAGGCGCAGCTGGAGAACTGCAGCGAGGACGTGGTGCAGCTGGAAAAGGTGGCCATGGAGCTCGAGGAGGGCTTCGCGTACCGGGACTGCAACTGGGAGTCGAGCGGCAGCGAGAAGCCGGTGCTACACCCGGGTGAGGTGGAGCAGGTGTGCTTTGTCGTCGAGGAGACGAAGCAGAGCCAGCAAGATGACGATGGGGGCGGCTCCGCGGACGGGAGGATCACGTTTGGGGTGCTGGGCATTGGGTGGAGGGGAGAGATGGGTAATAGGGGATTCCTGTCTACAGGGAAGCTCGGGACGCGGATGGCACGGTGAGGAGAGGACAACGATGATGCTATGGGCACGATGTCGGTTTACAAGCGTGTGGGAGCCGGGATGGTGGCACCGGGATGTGTCTTGAACCCCGAAAGAAGGTTGATCCAGCGGGGGAAGAGCCCGGGGTTGCGCTGCTGAGCCGGCGCAAGGAGTCTTTTCCCATGTTAGAATAAGCCCGCGAGAGGCCGGCGCGATGTGCGGGCACATCCATGGTGTTAAAGTCTCTCGGGAGCTGGCGATGCCAAGTCCGGGCCGAGACCCCGATGAACCGGCATTCGCATATGCTTCAGCAGGCGTATAGATGACGCTGCGGCTTGTCCTTCGTACGGCATAGAATGTGATCTGTTTCGCAAACGGGACAACGCAAGCCACGAAAAGGTGAAACGGCCACGGTGAGCTTACGAGTAGACGTTACCGAGTCAAGCTCGGACGGATGCCGCACAGACGCCGTTGCAATCAAGATCGTGGAGCGTTGAGCTCAGCTTTTCATGGATGGGGTCCGGGGGCTGTGTGTGAGTGGAGGAGACGCGATTACGGATTACGAGAACAAACTGGTTGTCGCAAGCAAGCAGCGACTGCGGTTTGCCTCAGCAGGCCAATCGTCGTGGGACAAACTTGACGTGCGCCACTGGGGACGCCGTCCCAATGTCCGAGCTGGGGCATCCAAGGTTGGAAAGCAACGCCCAGCAGGGCAAACAGGAACAGCAACCCCATGTCAGAAATGGCGCAGCATCTGGCATTGCATTGCTTTCTTTCCGAGATTGGACGGCACGACCCTGGCACGCGAGATCGGATACGGCCGAGTGGGACGGGTCGGAGTTGGCGTGTCTTCTGTTGCCCCCGGAGACCGACTCATGGCACGACTCTCCCCGCAGTCTTTAAGAGAGCTGATATAGGCTCCAGTCTCGTACGGCCGTGCACAGCTGAGGGCTTTTTCGTCGGGTTTAAGCTTTTCGTTTGCTGTGCCGACGATGGCGGCGACGTCCACCAAGGACTTCGCGAAGTCCCTACTCGTAGTTGAAGAGGTGGATAAGGAAGTCGGTCCGTGATCCGGCCGGCGCTATGACGAGGTGGCCGCTGCCAGTGGAGTACACCTGGGTCCTCACCGAGTGACGAAGTTGCTATGTGCGATTGAATAGTAATCATGGCATTTGCCAGGACACATTGCCAGAATGCCAGGGCACACCCGGATCCTCTTGCAAATACTCCATACATATGCACCAGATGCCGATGCTGCAAACGACGACGGTGCTTGGGTCCGTCTCATGGCCTGGCCGAGCTGTCAAACCACAAGCTTGACGGTGCCCCCTGGCCAACAGGCACAAGCTTGCTAGCTTAGTATACCTAGGCATGATAACAGATTGGACGAAGGATCACCATCTATGTCTGTGCGATGGATTCGCCGTCTGTCTGCAGGACTCCTACCACAGGCCATGCCTCCGGTTTCCCTTGCCTGTGGCGCTTCCTCGTTGTTATGAGCTCTGGCCAAGCCTTCGGCGTTTAGCTGCCGGGGGCAGTCCTGAGCCAAACGTGTGCTGTGGTCTTTTCGTTGGCTCGCCTGGCGCGTACCTGCATGGCATCGCCGTCCTTGGCCTCGTGGCCCAGTCGTATTCCTGGACGCCACGGGCTAGCCAACAATCCGCTCAGGGTGCGCCCGTAGCCCGTGGCATTGGGGGTGTTTTCCTGTTCCATTCTGAACCTGGGTGCTGCAAGCCCCTGATCGCCCGCAGCGGAAGCCCTGTAAAGCGCAAGAGCGACGACAGGGGGTATCTGTTCGGTGGCATGTGGCCTGGACTCGCGACAATTGCAGCATGGAGATGGTGGTGAGCGGGCGATGGTGGCAGCAACGGGCTCTTGCGACCATTGCTCGCAGTACTCGTACGTGGCTGATTGCGATCAGGCCATCCGCTGCGGCTTGTTCCCGCTGATGAGTCTGGAGAGGGTGCAAGGCCGCGGGCCAGGACGCCATGTTGGTCACATATCACGGGCGAGGGTGTGAGGCGACGCCAACCACATGTGATGGCGGTGACAGAGTCAACGCTGCATTTTTCCATTCGCCCGGCGTGTCCATGTCGCACACGGGGTTGCATCCGCGTGCTTCCAGGCTGGTGGGAAAAGGGCTAGTGAGGCGGATGTTTGCCCAGCGACCTGCAGCTTGCAGCCCGACTGGTGAGGAGCCCATGCATACATCGAGCCTCGGCGTGTCGAGCGTGATGGGATCTCGACGTCTGGGGGCCCTTCTCTCCCAGAATAGCGGCTAAGCCACTGGCGACAGAGCCCGAACGAGGGTGGCCAGGATGGCCACGGGAGAGGCGGCCAGGACGGGGACGGATGGGTGGAGGAGTTGGGCGCACCCTAGGACCTACGAGTAGATGGACCCGTGTTAGTGGAGCACGCAGGACAGCGCGAGTCCACTGAAGCACAACCTACGAGTTGGTAGGTAGATTGGGGCCCTGGGGAGGCCCCGGAGCGGAGAGATGGAGTCCCCCAACCCTGCCCGCATCGGCCGTCTGAAGCATAACACCCCTGACGCCCATACGCGGGCGTTCTGGTCCTGGTGGGGAGGGTTGCGGTGGGCGCGAGGATCGGCAGCCTCTGCCCAGGTAGGTACCTACGAGTACGAGTATTGGAATTAGTGGCTACTCCGTACCTATTGTAGGAACAGCGCCAGCGCAGACGACCATGGTTGAGCGCAGCGGCGTGGTGTGCAGCACGGCGCGTTGTAGCGCAGCGCAGCAGCAACGAGGCACCTGGAGGCGGTGGACGCTGGAAGAACACCTCCACCGGGCCGCCAACGCCAGCGAGCGCCGATCTGCGCTGGGCCATTGGGCCACCTGGGCCACCTGCACAGGGTCTCCAGCTCCTGGCGGCGGCAGCCTCAGAAAGCTTGCTGCGGCGCCGTGCATGCAAAACTTTCCTTTTCCTCCATGCCTTCACTCTTTTTATCTTCCGTCAACCCGCCAATCCGTCCGTCGTCGCCCTCCTCCTTCGCTTCCCGTTCTATTCTTTCGCCTCCCCCGCCAATCGAGGCCTTATTTACTGCGACTGCGCTGGCAGCATTTGTTGCGTGTTGAGAGGCGCACGCCATCTGGATAGCCTGCCGCCTAGCCCGAAGCCTTCCCCCTTTACCCCCCCCCCCCCGGTTTCGCAGCCGATGATCC
>JALHCC010000482.1:0-68228 GCA_024340765.1 Tolypocladium cylindrosporum
CCCCCCCCCGGTCCAGGACGACAACGACAGACGCCATCGCGGTGCCGTGAGCAAGCCTCGCCCTCGTCAGCTCGCACCGCCTTCTGGGTCTCTTCCTCTCGCTTGGCACCAGGTCCAACTATATCCTTTCCTTCTTTTTTTGCGTTGGCCATCGCCATCCGAGACACTGTCGTGCCGCTCCGGAAAACGCGCTCCTGGGTCGATAGTCGCCCTACATTCTCTTCTCCCTCGGTCCCCGCCGGCCTGACATTCCAGTCAATACGCCACGCCCAGCCTCCCCCAGCCGCTGACGATATATCCTCGGAGCACGAGACCGACATCGTGAGATTTTCGACCTTTCGCTGACGACTTCTGTCTTCCATCCCTGTTGCGCTACCGTCGCGATCACCGACAAGATGCCGCACCAGCACATGCATCGGCATCTGCACGACAGCCGCGACCTCATCGACGACGTTGGTGACTGGGTTGATAATTTAAACCCTTTCAACCCCGACAATGGCTCCGGCGGAAACAGCCAGAGAGACGAAGGCGGTATTGGTAGGTGCCGACAGCTGCCAGCATCGAGGACGGATCTTGGTCCGCACTGGCTTCCATTTGCGATGATGGGCTGACACGTTGGACAGTAGACCCCGCTACCGTCGTTCGAACCATCTACAAGACCATGGCCCCGACCTTCAGCGGCCCCGTCGCTGGATACTCGACCTTGAAGGAGGACAATAGCCCGCCGCCCTCCAAGGCTCCCAAGCAGGACTCGGCGCCCACCACAACCCCAAAGCCCGAACCGAAAACGACATCTCGTGCGGACAAGACATCGTCATCGATACCCACTGCGATCCGCGAGCCCGCCAAGTCGATGCCAACTTCGTTCGACACCGTCCTCGCCAAGGCCACCGGACAAGCGTCTGTATCGTCGACAACTGATCTCGGAGGCAGCCAGTTCTCAACCCCTCTGAGGGCGCCTTCTTCCAGCTCCACTGCAGACCCATCAACGGGGGGTAGTGGCAGCGATGCGGGAACCAGCGCTGGAGCCAAGGCCGGCATTGCGTTTGGTGTTCTTGGTGGACTCTTTCTCGTGGGCTTGCTCGTCTTCTTCCTGTTCAACCGCCGTCGGAAGCAGGCTGCTGAGCGCCAGAAGCTCGACGGCGACAGCGAGAAGGATCACGGCCCCATGGGAGCCGGCGCGGCACCCTTCGAACCCATGTCGAACCGGAGCGACCCCAAGGCGCCGCGCATTAGCCTGCGACCTGTCACGCAATTTCTGCCTAACTGGAACGGCCTTGACAAGCGTGCAAGCAAAGGCGCCGCCATGTCCCTTGCCCCCGCTGCCGCTGCCGCTGCCACGACGCGCGCCCCTGGCGGGAGCACATGGGAGCGCCCAAGCACCGGCCAGAGCACCAACCCGGCCAACCCCTTTGGCAACCAGGCCGAACGCGTCCCGACTAGCCCGAGCCCCCCCCCTGCTGCGTTCAACGAGAAGACGCGTGCCTTGGGGAGCGCGCCGGTTGAAGATCCCCTAACTGCCAACGGGCCTGCCATCGCTGCAGGGGCCGCTGCGGGAACTGCTGCTGCTGCTGGCATGGGAGCTGCTGCACTGATGCGCAAGACATCGATGCGCAGGGGTGGCCCCAAGAACGTCGACCTGACCCTGCCTCAACACCCTGGCATGGAACCGCCGAGTCCTGCCGGAACCGAGTTTAGTATGTCTTCAGTCACAACAGGCTCCGCCCCCTCCCCCTCCAACGGTGCGGCTGCTATTGCAGCAGCTGGTGGCCCCCAGAACTCCAGTGTCCACCGCGTCCAGCTCGACTTCAAGCCTACACTGGAGGATGAGATGCATTTGCGAGCTGGTGAGCTGGTTCGCCTGCTTCATGAGTACGATGACGGATGGGTGAGTGTCCAATGAACATGACCAGAAACGGAATACTCTTGCTAACCGCCGTTGCAGGCTCTCGTCATCCGCCTGGACCGGTCTCAGCAAGGTGTCGCGCCTCGGACATGCCTGTCCACCCGTCCTGTCAAGCCACGGCCCCCTCCAGGCGCTCCTCGCCCCGGGCCTCCCGTGAACCCCAATGGTCACATCAGGGGTCCCAGTTACGCCAATGGCCAACGACCAATGACGCCCCAGGGCAACCGACCCATGACTCCCCAAGGCATGCCGCCCCAAGGCATGCTGCCCAGCGGCCGGCCTGGCCTTCCTGAGTCTCCTTCCCGCCCAAGGATGGCACCCGGCCCCCCTCGACCCGCTTCACCGGCCACCATGCCGGCTGGACATGGTGGCCGAGCCCAGTCCCCGATGGGACGCCCCATGAGCCCCGGCCTGGGGGCTCAGTCTCCGGGGCCGAGACACCAGGGGCCTCCGGCCGGCCGGCCTCAGAGTCCCAGCGGCATGAACCGACGGATGAGCCCTCCTGGACCCAGTCCCATGAACCCAGTGCAGTCCCCTAGCCAGGGATCCCCGTCTGGTCCTCCGACTGGACCTGTCGGCAGAAAGCCAGTGCCTGGTCAGGCTTACTGAGAGAGACCAGAACTCTCAGATTTCTGATTTAGCATCTTGGTTTTCTGCGGCCCTAGGGAGTCGGGGGGGTTATCTGGGATCAAAAAGGGACAGGCGTTTTGAGACATGGTGCGAGGTGGATACCGCACGCTTATGGTCTTAGACGATCGTTGGGAACACATTTCTGAGCATTTTCACCTTTCTCGTCACTCGCTCACCCTCATTTTGGACTTTTTTTCTTTCTTGGGAGCCTATTTCGGCAAGTCAATTTCTCTGTTGATATATCCTTCACATACGGCAGCCACCCATTTGATCGAGGCGACTGGTGGAGGCCCCGTTGGACAACGGCACTCGCGTCCACCAACACCACACGCGACCGCTGCAGGAGAAGCAGACCCCAGGCCATTGCGCTAGCCGCTACTGTGTATTTTCTCTATTTCAAACTGGCCGAGTTCTCGGCGCGACGAGCGGAGCAGGATCCAGCTCTTTGACGATATTGGGTGGGATATTCGGAAGGACTGGTGGACGCCTAGAGAAGCAGGAGAATTAGGGACACCACGTCAACGAATATGGGAATGAAGATGACATGTCTGAATCTGCCCGCGTCTCTTCCAGTCTGTCCCGCTCCGGTGCTTCGTGATTGCTGGCTGGTGCCAGTCATATCTGGCTTGCTGACCCTATTGACTTGATCTACTGCATATGAGACAGTGTGTGGTGGCACGAGTTCAGCCTTCTTCATATTCAACACAAGGTCGCAACATACACACCGGCAGCAAACTTCCCCAGACTCTTGGTTGTTCAATACAGCAGATTCCTCCGTCTTATTTCCCGAGTCGTCTCGAGCGTCAGTAGATGCAGCAGCCCTGCGCTGCCTTCGGGCCCAGGCTGCAGCCAGGTGCTGGGCAGGTCGCAGGCAATGAGACTAGCTGCCCATTGTCACTTCACCTCACCGACCACGTGAGCGCACCTGACCTGCTACCCTCTCCTCGCAGCCATCTTCTTCTCCCGCTGCTTCACGCCCTCCCGCTTCCTCTCCCAGAGACTTACTTCCACCGCCTCTGCCTACGTCCCTACGCCGCGCACCCATCAACCACACTCGTGCGGCACCCGCCGTCGTCCAGGAGAACCAAGCAGAGATGCAGCTCACCAAGCTCCTCGTCGCGGCCGTGGCCTTAGGCACCGCCGCCGCGATGCCCCAGCGGAGGGCCCCCCGGGCGCACCCCGTCGAGGACAGCACCTCGCTCGCCCGGCCCGACGACATGATCGGCATCCCCAGCGCCGGCAAGGCCTTCGCCACCCAGGAAGACGCAAGCGCCGTCGAGGGGCTCGACAACAGGGTCTTCGCCGGGCAGTGCCGGCAGATGAGGCTCGGCGGCCACGGCAAGCACGGCAAGACGGCGCTCGAGGGCCAGTGCGTGGACTCCAAGGGGGCGTGGTGGAGGACGAGCGTCAACCTGAACCGGTGCATGGCCAACCGCGACGGGGTGCTCGAGTATGGCGAACAGTGAGTCGTAGCGTCTCGCGCGTGCTTTGCGGGGGTGTGGGATCACAGCTGACGGTGCGTGCCAGGGGCAACTTCGATCTCACCTGTCGGCCGTGCGTCATCGCCGACGTTGAGCTGGGCGGAAGCGACGACGTTCTGCTCAGGTGCAGCTGCCTGGACCCTGACGGCACGCCCAGGCTCGCCAAACTACAGATGGGCTTCCAAGGTAGGTTTCATCTTTGCCCCCGATCTTCACCGACGACGAACCCCCTGGCTGACCTACGCTGTTCTGCAGTCAACAACACTCTTGCCGTGAAGCCCATTGACGGGCGGCTCGCGTGCGGCCGTTACCAGGGAGACTTGAACCCCGTGTTTTAGACGGGCTGGACGTGGAAAGGACAGAAGACGGCCAAGGGCCGGTCGATGATTGAGCCGACTGTCGGCCACGCGAGGGAGTGAGGTACTGGTGTTTTGTGTCAACGGCAAAGGATACCCTTTCTCGCCTTCGGATTGACGTAAATTTCATAACGTGTGCCGAAAAGAGTGCACAGACCCGTAAAACTACCTGTTGCTTCACGGATATCTGCCTAGTGAATATGGCGTTGTATTTTGTTGAAACGTCCAACCCGGTAGATCTAGCCATTCTCAAGAGACAAATTTGCCTCCGCAACCGCCACACACGTCTCCCGCCGAATCCACGACAGCGTCCGGGCCGATATACTTTTTGGCAATGGCGGAGAGCTCGGATACCTTGAGGCACCTCAAGCCGCATACGGCACACAAGCGGGATACCCCTGGTGCCATAATGGGCAGTCCCGTGGCGGCGCAGGTGGCTAGAACGGTTTTGTTAGCAGCCAGAGACACGAGTGCGAAGAGGGAGACGTACCGAATGAGTGCCCCTTTTCACATACCGACCCTTGGCTCGACAGGTTCAGTTGAGATTCGCAATAGCCACAACGCTGTTGCGCCGCTACGTCTTTGAATAGGTCGCGTAGCGGGCTTTGGTGGATTGGAGAGTCAGCTGTCCCGGACGGCGCAATGTCCACAACGTCCCCTTGATTTCCGTAGAAGGCTTCCCAGAGCCTTCCTTCTGTCGTAAGCTTCTTTGCCACGCCTGTTTGTTTCCCAAGTGTCGTCTCCTTGGTCGGGCTGCGTTGTCCAAAGAGTATCTTCGACCGAGGCCGGCGGTAGGGGTGTTGGGTATTGTGCTTCGTCACGAGTACAGCTGTACAGCCATCTCCCGGAGAGGCTGCCAGCCCCCAGAAGCGAAAGCGGTGCGGGTGTACCTGCGACATGGGTACTTCATCTTCCATTAGCTCATCGTCCAGATCTTCCGAGTCGGAATCGGATTCGAGGCCCTCCATTGCGGCCAATCTTGGTACCAGCCGAGTCGTGTGTCGCCGGACACGCTCGACCCATCGCGGAAGAGGTACAATATCTTCGGACACATTCGTCTGATACCAGTCCTGATTCGTCGCGGTAGCGGAAACCCTGACCAGGGAATATTCTGGGGCCGGCGGTTTGTTGTCGGGATCAGGGTGATGAATTATGAGCCCTAAATCATACGTTAGTGATATCGACAGTAAAAAAATGTGGACTTGTACATACCGGTAATCGGATTGGTTGATGCCTCGTCCTCTTTGGCATACGCTGATGAACACTGCCCAGTTGAATGAGATGCTATGGGCCTGCTCGGGGCGCCGCAGAGGTCGATTTGAAACGGCTTGGGGACAAACGGAGTCGCAATTATGCCACGCGCAATGTGTCCATCGCCATCAGGCCATATCTGTGAATCGTTAGTATGCGATCTGACTGGAGCGTAATGGCATCCTACCGCGTCTTCCCACTCGATGAAAGCATCGGTGCAGAGGGGCATGCAAATTGCCGTCGTGTCGGACTGCTCCACTTGAACTGTCGGATCTTGGCCCTTCCCCCATTCGCCGTAAATCGAAACTCTGCGAAATCCAACATGGTTGTTTGCGATGTATGCCAGTGTTGCCGTACGAGATTCTGGCGAGACGTGCCATGGGCTCCATTTGAGAGAGAAGCCACTGCCATCTGGTACGAAATCAGGATCTTCTGGGTCCACCACCTGCATGAGACATTAGTACTGGCAATAAATCAAGGTCCATGAGCAACCAAACCTTATGAGGGCCTCTGCCATCGAACCTTGCCAACTCGCATATCTCCCAAGCTGGCTGGCCCCCAGTCGAACCCTCCGGCTCCGGATTTCTTGAGTAGTACTGGACGCTCATTATGACAATCTCCCTCTCATCATTAGCGTAGGCTAGTAGACCCCTCCCAGGGAGTATTTCTCTGGCCCACGAAAAAGAAACAATCCGCTCGTCCATTTCGCGGAAGCCGCGTTCGCAATCTCCATCTGGTATGGGTAGCAGGGCGCCCAGTCCCCAAAGGAACCTCCAGTTCTTAAACGTGCGAGTCGTTGCGCTGGATGCTATTGTTGATCCGGAATCGATGTGCTCGCCGAGCGTGGCGATGATGCCGTTGGTCGCCAGCACCGTCAACACTGGCCGTAGGTTCTGACCCAGTCCATTCGGCGACCACTCGACTCTCACAATCTGACCGAGACCCGCCCCTGCGCCGGTAGCAGAGCCTTTGCCCACGCCGTAGAAGGCGAATTCCTCTGTGATTTTGGGACCCGGCAGTTTGACACCAGCAGCCGCGCATAGCTTGGCGTTTATTGACGCCTCCGGGCGAATGATGCCTGAAGCTTGAAGAGACATGGAGAACTGATGGTGCATCTGGTCGTCCTCCAGGACATCATCGCCAGCCCTGTCGTTTGGATACTCGGGTAAGAAGACATATATGGCATCGTCCAAAGCGACTGCCAGTTCAGCATCGCACGACCATGCGAGAGCGTGCGGCGCCAGCGGGCGAAACCTGAAGTCCAGTGTCTCCAACGGACGGGCCTGCGTGATGATCGTGTCAGCCAGGATTCAGATCTGAACATGGCAATTTGCCGAGGCCAGATAGGATTGTGCATCTCAAATATGTAGAGAGCAGCTGAGCGAGAAAAGGAAGACTATCTCAAAAATGGAAGAGGAGCGAGAGAGATGTTAAAGCCCACCTTGGATCGGTCCATCATGTCGCGTCGCTCAACTCACGTAGAGGGAGAGGGGATCGCAGGATTGAACGACCCATTACTCAGATCCCTTATGCGCGTAGCGTAGAAACACCGCTCAGGTTGAGGAAGTCGCCATGTACGAAAATGCAGTCCCAAGTTTGAAGGAAAGTCAAGTGACGATGGAAGGAGGTGTGAATGCTGACTAAGCGGTCCGCGTCATTCATCTTGACTTGACTCCTATTAACATCTCGACGCTGCATAACATGCCAGACGCTACATGTGTTTCCCAATTCATATTGATTTATTTCTAGACTGGGTAAGAATAAATCACAGCAGTGTATCAGCAAAGGGCTTGTAAATTCAGAGCCACGGCAAAACTCCTTGACGTTCAATCCATCTCATTGCTGTGCAAACCCGGAGCCGTCGCAATTCACAATCCTCTCCGCGCCTCAGCTGTGCCGGAGGCTTTTACGGCCGGCGAGGGAGATCATGTTCCTTTCGCGACTGTGGAGTGGGTTTTCTCGCCTTTCCATTCGTAGACACGGAGAACCCGGCTTTGACCATCGTCAATGCTCCGGCACTCGAAACACGGCGTCGTCTTTGCAGCCGCGGTTTAACATTAGAGCTGTGCCATTCGTCTTGATCCAGTCTGCAGATCCGGCATTCTAGCACCATGTGTAGTCTGTGGCGTACTCTATCCCTCCAGGAACGTCCCCAAGCCCCAGAGAAGCGCGCAGCTCGCCAGCGCGGTGGCGCCAACAACCTTCTTCGTCCACCAGTTGTCGTCGGTAAGAGCCGTGGCTCCTTGGATCTTCTTGACCTGTTCCGTGGGAACGCTAGCAGGCATCGAGGTGGCGTTCTTGCGGGATGCATCGTCCTCAGCTTCCTTCTCCCGCAGCAGAGTAATCGTCTTGCTCAACTCCAGGAGCTCTTCCTCCAGAGCCGAGTCCTTAGCTCGGTCCACCTCGACGTTCTGGATGTTGCCGAAGAAGTCCGTGATAAGGCGGCTTCGCGCAGCGTCAGCTCCGCCAGGGAAGAGGTCGTAACGGACACCAGCGTGGGAGTGGATCTTTTCATAATCGTAGCTGTCGAACAGATCGCCGACTGTCTTCCTGCTGTTCAGATCCTGGACCTGGTTCTCCAGGAACTCCAGGTTGTAGTATGTGTAGCGATCGATGACGGCGACGCCGACGTCGTTGTCGGCATGATGTGAGTAGGAGGACTGGTCGAGCTCGGACGATCCGGTCGCGATGATGTTGGGAGAGTAGAGCCGACTATACATGGTGTTTGCCTGGCAGGTATCGATCATGAAGAGGATCTCGTGGTACCTTCATAATACGGGGTCAGCAGGGAACGCGCCGCACGGGCACTGGCCTCTCCATTCCATACCTCTTCTTCTCCCACATTTGCTCGAATGCATCGGCAAGATCATACGCGCCAATCTCCTCGGCGTCCTGGAACTTCAGGAACTCGTTACCGCCGTGGCCAGTCATGTACACCAGGATGTTGCTTCGATCGTCGGTCAAGAGACGCTTGCTCCGCGGCATCTCGGCGCCAACGCGATCCGTCAGCAGCCGGATGAAGTTCTCGACGGTGACCTCGTAGCCGCGGTAGTCGACCTCGATGTTGTCACCGTACAGGTCCACCGCGCGGTCCGAGTTGCTGTAGACGGTGCCGGGGAATGCGTTGCGCGGGTTGCAGGCCATGTCGTCGGGCAGCATCAAGATGATTTGCGAATCGGGGATGCCCAGGCGCTTCACGGTACGGTACATGGAGAGGACGTTGGCGAGATGGCGGTAGTTGAACCAGAATCGCGAGGTGCACACGAGAACGGCCCAGTTGCTCGTATGTTCGGAGACGACGGAAGACGCGAACAAGGCCAGGGCCACGACGGCCGGCAGCTGCATGTCGAACAGCTTCATCTTGGCCTTCGTTTGGTTGATTGGGGGGAGCCCCGAGAGATGCTGCGTCGGGTTACGGCTCAAGTGCCATGGAGGACACGATGCTTCGCGCGGCGCAGTCGTTGCCTATGCGAGGTTGACGGATTGATGCAGGGCGAAGCTTACAAATCTGGGGTGAGCTGTTACGACCACATATCCAACCCCTGCGCTAGCACGTCGAGGGCACTGAGCGGGCCGCAAGCCAAGCCCCCTTGCCCCCCAACTACAAGCAAGCACATCAACGAGCAGGTCTGTTTGCGGTTTAGAGTTGGA
This sequence comes from Tolypocladium cylindrosporum, assembly GCA_024340765.1. Taxonomy (NCBI): domain Eukaryota; kingdom Fungi; phylum Ascomycota; class Sordariomycetes; order Hypocreales; family Ophiocordycipitaceae; genus Tolypocladium; species Tolypocladium cylindrosporum. Next base: position 9,276 of record JALHCC010000482.1, read on the forward strand.
AATACTGTATTGAACCAAACGGCCTTTGGGTGCTTCTCGTCCAGCCTAGTTCTCACTAGCGTAAGCCGCAGGTATGAGCTCTTACGGCACACCTCCCTTTGCAAACATCTCCATCAGAAACCCTCCAAGGGAAAACTCGTTGTATTATAGCCACACAAGGTCCTTACTTCTTCGCTAGCTAAAGGGTATCTAATCATGCATCACAGCCTACCGGCCTTCGTCCATCACAGCACAAACTACCACAACCTCCGCGGAATCCTCAAAACATCAAGGCACTCAGAGGTCGCGCTGGCTCTCAGTCAGCATCAACAATCTCATCGTTCATGATAAACTCAAGAAACGACGACCCTGGGTGTGATTCGCCGCAGCAGGGGCAAATACCCTCATCGTCCGTGTCCCAATCTGGATCCGTAATCTCGTATCCACTAAATCGAGAGAATTGGAGCCACGAACGTTCGTCGACATCGCGAGAGGCGGGCACTCGCTTCCAGATAACCGTCTCCTCGTCTCGGGTCGACTGGGGATGGCCCTCCTCCATAGGCGCGGGAGGCAGAGCGCCCAACTTTGGATGATAGCCGCTGAAATGGGCCAAGTGATCATCCATGTCTTCTTCAGCAGCGTCTCCATAATCTGAGTCGGAGCCGTTCCCCTTCCAGGCTCGGATGACGCGAGCGCACCATTTCTTCCCAGACAGAGGCTGCAGGTATCTTGCGTGAGCGATGAATGAGGCAGGTCCGTCGAGGTAGAGGCCTTCGTCCTTGAGCATGCCGCTCAGTTCAGCAGACGCCTTCATACCGGCGTCGTCAAAGGGCATGCCTGTCACTTGCAGCTCATTCAGGGTGCAACCCAGTTCGTGGCTCGCAATGTCATGCAGTTCGGACCCCGAGAACGGCAAAAGCGTGTCAGAAAAGTTGACCAGATCCAGGCGCAGACAAGAGAGCGACGGGAGCAGTCTCGGTCTGGGGTTCATCTTGTCTCGGTACGTCGGATCGTAAGGCGCACGAAGCGCCGCCAAAAAGTCGACAATTTGAGTCCAGGTGTAGCATCGGAAGCCCCCGCGCACAAGAGGCGTCTCCTTTGGTCTCAGCTGAACCTTGAGCAGCTGGTCCTTCTTCAGGTCCGCATGGTAGCACCGTTCCAGCTTGTGCCTACGGCGCTGATCGTCGTAGTATCGGGCGACGATGCGAAGGGTGGCGTGGCTGATCTTGTGGCGGAACTTGGGGCTCAGCTCGGCGAAATGACGCAGCGCGTGAGGAGTCGTAAAGACGAAGTCGTTGCACTCCCACAGATAACGCGTGCCTTCGACATGGAGTGCCTTACAGGTTGCGAGAAAGTGGATGGCGATCTGGTTGCCTCGCGCCTTCTCCTGGTCAGACAGATGCTCAGGTGTGGTTGGGCATAGCGGGTCAATGATGGGATGGGCGCTCTTCAATGCGAATTTGAGAATGCGCAAAATGACCTCTGTCGGGAGGTAGGGACGTCCCAGTTCATGCGCAGCCCGAGACGACCGCGTCTTGCGCATGGTTGGGTCTCTCTGCTTGATGTGCGCCTGAGCCACAGGCGACCAGGAGATTCCATTCTCGCGCAAGATCCTCTTGAGTCTCATGTTCTCCTCGGCCAAAGCCTGATTGGTGCGGCGGAGAGGGTGTTGGTAGGTGATCCTTGCCTGGTCCTCCTTGTCCCGGCACTCCCAGGGGAAGACGGCCTACTCACGGCATGTCAGTACGCATAATATCTTGACGCCGTTGCTGGCCTGGGGGATCAGGGTTAGGGCTCACCGTTCCAGACGCCGCCATCTTGCTGGCTGTTGAACGACTGGCGTCAGAGGTCCTTTGCCGAAGATGGGTGTCCTGCAGTAAGTGAAGAAGCCGATAACCGACGTCGCCAAATCGAGGTCAAACGGCTGTCGAATTGGCGGTGCTGGTGGCCGCTGAACTCAAATTAAGCGTAAGGCTCAGGCGTTGCAATAGATGATGCGGATGAGACGTTTCGAACGATAAAAGAGAAAATGTCTCAAGCTTGATGGAACGGCGTCGTTTGGGCAGATTTGGGCAGATGATGATTAAATCGGGGAGAGAACAGAAAGGTGCGTGGAGATAAAAGGTGGCAAGAAAAGTCGCGCAGAAAAAGGCTTCTTTGTGCCGCAAGTACTACTGCAGCCGGCGATAAATCAGATGTGGTAGCTGTCGTACATGCTTTGCAATCGGCTGGTTTCGTTGCACGGCGATTTGCAGAGGACGAGAAGCGGCTGACGGGGGGGGATGGCTGACGAACAGGGGACGGCGCTGACTGTCGAGTGTACACGGGACAGATGGCGGTTTGGAGCAGCCGTCAGTCTGGGCGGTGTCCAGCAGCGGGCGATGCACGCGCCGAAGTGGCAGAGGGACAGGATGCCTCTGTCGATTGAACAAGTCGAGGATGGCGCTGTTGAAAAAGATGGATGGAGGTTCGAAGTCTCGAGGTGGAAGGTGGTCTGGATCTGCAGTGGGTTGAGCGCCGGCTCCAGAGTGTCTCAGGGTCAGGCCGCTCCTGCTCTTCCAGTTGATCACTGCGGAGCCCCCACTTTCTAGGTCTGACGCGCGGGGAAGGAAGTGTCTAGGCTCACCTTCCTATCGATGGCGTCATGTGATACAGCGGCCAGCGGCACTTCGTGATCAATGGATGACGAGTAGAGGACAATGAGAGAGAAATCTATGTCGATGAATTTTACAGGCATTGGGCTTCCTTTAATTACCCGCATAGCTTTGCTCGTCGCCAAAATGGCTCGTGCATGCACTGCCAAGCCCAACAGAACAGTACGGATGCGTCGATGCCTCCTTTGACTCTAGAGTAGCGACGGATGTACAGTAATTCAACTTCAGGGAAACCTCTTGCGTAGGCAAGTTCAAGCCAAACTGCCGTGGCGTACCTCTGCTAATACCGCCTTGACGCACGGTTGTGTACATAGGCCTTGCTTGTGCAGACGTCTGTGGCGACGTACGCAAAGCAGACAGTTGACGTCATGATGAGCTTGAGATCGCAGCACGATCTCTACGCGTCATGTTGATCCAGGGGAGTAGTAATCGGGGATTTCCCAAACACAAAAAAGCAACCGTACGAAGCCGTGGCCGTTTGCACTTTGTAATTCAACACCTTGCGACGAATACCAAGATATCATACCCAAACTCGCCAGTACTCTACAAGTACTCTTACGCCTGCCAACATGTCTTTCTCCAACACGTCTGTCGGTGACAAGCCTGCCGACCCTTACAAGAAGGCCAATGAGGATGATCCCAAGCTCGAGAGCAAAGTCAATGACCTAATCGACTTCATGAAGGCTTGCAAGTTTGGCATGATGACGACCCACGAGGCAGCCACGAGCAACCTGGTTTCTCGCTGCATGGCTCTGGCCGCCACCGTAAGCTTCTCTTCTGCAGCCACTTGCCCATTAAATTGGAGTCTGACATCCATCTGATGACGTGCACAACAGGAGGCTGGCGGAATTGATCTCCTCTTCCACACCAATACCGAGTCCGGCAAGACCAACGACGTGTCGAACGACCCCAACGTCAACATCTCGTTTCTCAACGTCTCGGGCGAGTGGGCTTCGGTATCCGGAAAGGCGACTATTGCAACGGAACGGGACTTGATCAGGAAGCACTACAGCCCGATGCTCAAGGCCTGGCTGGGTGACCTCGGCGACGGGACCCACGATGGCTCCGAGAACGACCCACGAATCGGCATCATCCGCGTCAAGATGCACTCGGCGACGTACTCGCTCGTGGCCAAGAGCATATTTAGCCGCACGGCCGAAGTTGTGCAGGGAGCCATCACGGGCAGGCCCGCCCACGTTAACAGCCTGAGGGAGATATCGCCTTCGGATGTCAAGGAGTGGCGGGCTACCCACGCATGAGCGCGAATGGTGGTAGCAAAGCGCCTGTACGTAGCATCATCCCCATACAGGAAATTGGACGGGGAAGTTCGAGGCTGATGGGCAGATTGGATGGATATTGTAGCATCTGGCACTTACACGCATAGCCAGAAACCACATCATGAAAGGAATTTGTGTTTATTGCTGGCCATACTCTGACTTCCAGAGCCTGTCCCACTTCTCCTTATCCACAGCAAACTGCCGCACGTACTCGTGCTCCAGCTCATGTGTTCTCCTTCCGAGCAACACCAAGCTGTGGAGAGGGGGACCGAGCTCCTCGTCGGTAGAGCAGAGCTCCTCCAGTGTTCCGGCGACAAACTTCTCGGTCTTGCCTCCCACCCGAGCGGCGCCGATGGCCAGGCTGTCGCGGGTGTATACGCCTTCTTTCTTGTCCTCTTCGATCTCGAGCATCTGCTGTGCGCACTGACCGACCGTCATGTATCGTGGGGGTTCATAGACCAACCGTCCCCGGGCCATGTTCTCCAGACTCTGCTCCTTGACCTTGATGTCGACAAGAACAAGGGTATGCAGGCCGATGGAGCGGTTCTCCTTTATCCGGTCGTAGAAGGATGCGGGCTTCCACGTGTCTGTGAAGAAGACCATGGACACGGTTTGCCCAAAATTGTATAGCTGCAAGCCGCAGGCGCCGATGCCCGACAATATGGAGGCGTTCGGTACCGTTCGGACGGGGATCGAGAGCTCTCTGGCTCGAAGGACGAGGTCGGTGTGTGTCGTTGCGCTTGAAGATGGTGAGCTCCTGGCAAAAAAAAGTCTTTACAGGGAGGATGCGTACCCGAATGGATCGCCAACGACGCAAAAGGCCACATCCTCGGTTTGAGCATTGCGCAGAATCTCCTCGCTATTCGACTCGACCATCTCGCGGTCAGCAATCATTATCGAGCGTCCATAGTAGCTTTCCTGCTGCAATTAGTCACAAGAACCGTATCTCCGACGTCGTTGCGACCCGACTTACCAGGACGGATTGGTCGACGAGCAAGATGCTAGTGTATGCCTCCAGGTAAACTCTCGATGCTTTCTTGACAACCTCCAATCCCTTGACAGTGATGTCGGTCTCGTCAGAGAGACCGAGGCCGACGAGATACAGCATCTTGGCTTAGCGTCGTCTGCGAGAGTTGCCTGTCGGATGAAAAATCGAGGGGTCATCACCAAAATCGAGGGTCAATCACCAAATGCCCCGCGGCGGGGCAGTTCAATCCGGTGGACGTCATCGCGCTAGCTGGCCCAGGCCCCAGCTGGCAGCCATCTGAACATGACCCAACCCTGTCTTACTATTACAACCGGTTTCTGATGACAAAGAATCGATTTTTGATGGGCAGATTGATGGCTATTGAAGGTCGCCAGGAGGAAGCAACGGCACCAGGTACCCAAGGTATCGGGCAGCGGCAGCTAAGTAGTCGCCAGGGCAACATGCGGGGCCACGAGGTTCCGGGCGGCAAGATCGCGACAGTGGGATAGCAATTTCGAATTCGGCACCCGAATCCTAGCTGCTACGGGTGCGCAGTCGGACCGGCACCATCCCAATGTCCTACGCTCACCGCACACGTATCAGTTCTCGGCCGTTCTGTTAGTATGTTTGTTGACTCTCTCCCGTCGTCGCTCCACTCCTAGGTGAAGTCCAACTTTCCAGAATGGGTATTTCCGACACGAATTATGCTGAAGAAGCAGAAGGAGGACTGGGAAGAAGAGGGCGACACGGAGAGGGCGACGTACGATAAGTTGCGATGCTTGCAGGGTCGTTCTATTCCAGTATGCTACGGAGAAATCGAGTAGTATGGTTCACCCGCCCTCATTCTGTCGGATATTGGAGGTGCATGCCTGGCGGAGCCTGAGGGCCGTTCTGTCTGAAGAAGAGCTTCGGCCACTATTAGTACAGGCCCTCGAGGCCCTTGCTAGCTGTTGCGTATCCCATGATGACATAAAGCTGGACAACTTCCACCTTGTTGACATGGAAAACGGGACGCGGTCTATCAAGGCTGTTGACTTAGAGCGCATGGATGTGCTCTCATCCAAGGATGACTTGGGGTTCATGGTCCAGAGTAATGCTGATGCTCTTATTAGGGCATATCGCAACCACCTGGATTGCTTGCGAGATGACGGCCTGCTTCAAGGTTGAACATATTCAAGTGTCTCGTGGTCCATCCACATGCCGCCGCGGACGGGTCGCGAAGCAGTCGCAGATCTCGACACGATTCCTAGACAAGGGTATTTTGGTGCACTACCAGTAAGCGCAGGTTCGAGGTACTGGTAAAGTGAGCACGAAACTGACGTTCTTGTAGTTTTTTTATTTATTAGAAATGGGCTAGTTGAGAACAGACACCTGGTCTCGTTTTCTCATTTACTAATAATTACCGTGGTGTGTTACTAGTAATACGTTGTTTCATGAAGCAGTTAAGCAGTTTCCTGCAATAGCTTACAGAACTGGCGGTATCCACCCATCACTAAACCTGGCCAAGACCTATTAGCGTGCGCAACGCTGCGCGACACATGCGGTCTCCTCGACTTTTCGCATTCGAGCTTCCCATCCTCCAGCAAAGCCACATCGCCGCCCACGCCCAGCCTCTCCACGTCCAGATGGCGGACTCGAAGAAAGGGGGCGCCTATGGCGCGCCTGCGGGCGACACCGACTTCCGAAAGAACTGGGACATGGACGAATACGCCGCCAAGGGCAAGGAGCGCGAGGCAAAGGAAAGGGAGGAGGGAAAGGCGCGATACGAGGCGAAGCTCGCGGGCAAGAAATACTACAAACCCATGACCGGCGACGAGACGTACACATCCGCGCGACGAAATGTCCTCGACCTCAGCGCGCAGGTCGGAAAGACGCAACTGGTGCCCGCCGGGGCCGGCGTCGGGAAGCGAGGGCGCAGCGCCGGCTTCTACTGCGAGGCTTGCGACCTGACATTCAAAGACAACCTGCAGTTTGTCGAGCATATCAACACGGTGCAGCATCTGGCCAATACCGGGCAGACGTCCGAGGTCAAACGGGCGACGGCCGAGGAGGTGCACGAGCGCATCGCATACTTCATCCGTCGAAAGGACGATCTCGAAAAGAAAAAGGCCACGAGCCTGCATGAGAGGCTACAGCTGCGGAAGGAGGAGCAGGAGCAGGAGGCCGACGAAAAGAGGCAGAAGAGGAGGGCAGAAGCCGACAAGCGACGGCTGCAGAAGGAAGAGGAGGCACAGGTCAAGATGGAATACGGCGAGGACGTGCGGATCGAGGGCGAGCACGACGAGGACGACATGATGGCCCAGATGGGATTCACGGGCTTTGGCACCTCGAAGAAGGCGTGAGCAGAGGGCAGCGGATGCAGAGGCGAACAGCTATTGATACCCCGTCGCGGACTGGCGATGTACACTATTTCTGCGGAACTTGAGCGCCGAACCGAAAGCACATTGGAGGCAACGTGTTTGCTACTTGCTGCCACAGGCGGGCCATGTGTGCAGGAACTAGGAGTGTGTTTCGTGGTGTGCAAAATAGCTGCTGCAGCGCACAAGTCGATGCAAACATGTGGCTGCTTGTCTTGAACCATACGAGTTGCTGGGGAGGTGGCGGCGGCGGCGACAGCCCCTCTGCGGGGCCACCCTCCGAAGCCGATCGCCTCTCCAGATCCTCCCACACCACCATCTCGCCCTGTCCATGCCCCGTGTCCCGGACCAACGCGGCAGTCGGAATAGCACCAGACGTACCCTCGAAGCCCGGCAGCCCACCTGCGCATTGGCATCTGCCCGAGGACATCGCCCTGCGTCGCCATGTCTGTCACCTCCGCGGCCGGATCGCTGCTGAAGCGGCAGCTCAAGGAGATCCAGAAGTGCAAGGACCTGCCCGGCATCTCGTGCGGCCTCGTCAACGACGACAACATCTTTGAGTGGGAGGTGATGCTCATGATCAACGACGACTGCAAATACTACGGCGGTGCGTCCCTTCTGCCCTCACTCCCCACCCCCTCCCCCCGCCTCCCTCTGATGACCGGATGGATGATCACGAGCTGACGCCGCCGCACCAGGAGGCAACTTCCGCGCGCGCATGGTCTTCCCGCCCAACTACCCGCACATGCCGCCGTCGCTCACCTTCCAGCGGCCGATCCCCTTCCACCCCAACATCTACGAGAACGGCAACCTGTGCATCTCGATCCTGCACCCCCCCGAGGAGGATGAGTACGGGTACGAGGCCGCCTCGGAGCGCTGGACCCCCGTCCAGACGCCCGAGACCATCCTCCTCAGCACCATCAGCCTGTTCCACAGCCCCAACGACGAGAGCCCGGCCAACGTCGAGGCCGCCCGCATGCTGCGCGAGGAGCGCGAGGGCAAGCACAAGGACTTTAGGAAGCGGTGCCGCAAGTGCGTCCGGGAGAGCCTGGGCGAGGACTAGGCGGGCGAGAGACGCAAGAATGTCTGCGGTGAGGCGAGGTTGGCATGCTACGGCGAAAGGGGCGGCGTTAGGTTGGGAATCCAGGAGTCATTACGGCGGGGCTCGCATTCGGCGGCGTCCACGAGGCATGTATTTTAATGAGCAGCGGAATACACAGGATACAATCTACACAACCGGGCGAGGCTGTGCGAGTCTTGTGTCGGGAGCGAGCGACGGACGAAGGCTTCGGTGTGTTTTTGGTGCCGCCATTACGACTTACACCGGCCTCTACTTTTCGTCGGCTACTCCTAGCAACCCTGCCATGACCCGATCCCACTCCTCGTCCCAGCGGAGAGCGCCTTCGCCCACAGCGCCTCGCCTGAGCCTCACCAGCTCCTGTTCGCCCTCCACGCCGAAAAGCCTTCTTAGAATCTCCGTCAGCTGTGCCGACGTCTCGAAGCCGCAGCCGTTCTCGCCCTCCTTGACGAGCTCCCCGAAGCTTTCAAACGCCGAGTAGGCGGCAACGGGGAGGCCGGCGCCGAACATGTCGACGACCTTCATTGGAAGATCGACCCCCGAGCTGGACTTGTGCAGGGAGATGCCGAGATCGGCAGAGGCAAGCAGCGAGGCGTAGTCGCGATTGGAGAGCCAGGCGGTCAGGATGCGGATGCCGGGGAGCCGGCCGCCATCCTGGAGCTCCTTGATTTGCTGTAAATACCTTTCCTTTTCTGGACCCTTGCCAGTGATGATGGCGAGGATCGGCGACGGAGGCTCAGATGTCGCACCAGCCTCGGGATTTGCATACGCGACCAAAGATTGCAGCAGTATGCTAAAGTCCTCGTCCGGGGTCCAGGACGTGCTGCTCACAATGAGGCGGACTGTGCCGTCGATGATGTCCTGGGCCTGGCCCTTGGTCTCGGGCAGTCTGGAGAGGAACGCCTGCCGCTCCTTGACTGACTTGATCGGCTGGAAAATCTCAGCCGGCCGGTCGTGCAAGGTGTAAACCGGGTTCTTCAGGTTGAAACGACCCCCCCGAAGTTCTCGCGCCATGGCATCCGTGACAGCGAGGTTGGCATTCCCCAGGAACCGGCCGAGTCCTATCTCATACCAGCGGTAGAGTGGGATGAGGGGTCTCATCAGAGTCTTCTGAGCCAGGATGGAGTGTCCGTAGTTGTGCCAGTCGACGATGACCTTGCTCCCGCGGATCAACGAGACGAGGAGAGCGACATGGAATGTCGGAATCGACGGCGGGTTCTATGGCTATTTAGAGGAGAGGAGCTGCGGGATTTGGCACCTGAGACTCACCTGGATGATGATCCATTGGGCCGGCGGCGTCGCATACATGAGTGTGTAGAACAGCGTCCAGAACTGCTGGATGACCTTGCAGGGGATGTTGACAAAGAACGGGAGCGTGCCCCAGGCAATCCACTCAGGCTGCGGCGCGAGGGGATACATGATGACACGAGGATTCCCAATGAGATCAGGGTGTCTGGCCGTCTCTGACAGGAGCTCGAGTTAGCTAAATCTTGTGCTTGATGGACTTGGTTTCCACGACGAACCCTTGTAGCCCACAATGTCAACCCTTCGTCTATGCTTGGCCACGCTGATGGCATGGTACTGCATCCGGGGGCTTCGCCCAACGTCTCCCAGCACCAATATCTGGATGTGCTCGTCCTCGGGCTTCGCGGCAGGGCGATATCGGGTGGGAACCAGCAGCACGAGGCTCTTGCCCAGCCAGGCGATCGCTCTGAGGCCGTAGCTGAGCCCGATGACGAAGAGGATGCCCGCGAGCACGGACATGAGGAACGGGGCAATCATTTTGGGCCAATCGAGTTGGGGCTGCAGAGGCGAGTGTGTTCCCTTGTTGAAGTCGACACGCTCCAAGAGTGCAACTGGCCAGATGGCAGTACGGCGAGTGTCTGCTCACGCTGATGCACGCTGCCGCTGAAAATCTCACACGAGAAGGAGGCACGTGAGAAGTGACATTAGACGCGAGCTCCTCGTCACGAGATAGTCGCCCCGTTATATGGTGTTGGCCAGCGCTTCGTGGCCTTCCAACTTGGGACGAGGTGTTGTCCTCGCTTGGCTGATACGGGGCGGGTACAGAGTACAAGTTCGAAGTACGTACTCCACAGCGGCAGCTTCCGGTGTTGGCGGGAAAAAGGTCTAGGGTAGCGCTGTGGATCACCGCGCTAGTTACCATCTCAATGATGGGTGGATAAACAGACACGTGATCGAACCAGGACGCATGTAAGCGTCACCAGTGCCCATGTTTGCGAACTGTGTGCCCCTGGGTGTCTCTGGTTTTACACATTTGCTGCGCTATTGCACCCTTGGCAGTCGTAAAGGAGCAAGCAGGTCACAGAGCCCACTGAACCCCACGAACTTGGAGGTACATGTTCTGTAACCAATACGCCAACAAGCGTGGAGATTTGCAAGGGCTTTGATAGGAATGATGTAGTGATTCGTACTGCCGTACCTCTATAGTGTGCTGTACCTAGGTACCCTCGGACGCCGCTGCCGACTCTAATAACAAACTTCTTGTCCAGGCGTTGTGATTGTTGACACCCTCCTTCTCAACACAATGAGCACCATTGATAGCTTTCTTCGCAGGGCTGGCGAAGAAGGGGTGCAAGTCTTTGGTATCACACCGACCAGTGTCCCCGGCCGTGGCATTGGAGTGATGGCCACTCGTGACCTAGAGGTATGCACGGCAGGCCCCTGTGTGAATTGGTCTAACCATCATCAGAGAGGGGACATCATCATGACCATACCTGTTGAGGCTATCCGCAGCCTACACACCGTCCCCGAGGATATTGTTCGCAGGCTTTCTCGAGATATGTCCATTCACGGCCTTCTGGCCGCGGAGCTCGCTCTTCAGCACACCGCGTCGGCAGACTGGGCCGAATTAGTGCCAAAGTGGACAGATTTTGAGGCGACTATACCATATTTGTGGCCTGAAGAACTTCGAAGATTACTCCCCGGAGAGGCCAAGTGCCTTTTCAAAAAGCAGTACACCCAGTTCGAACAGGATTGGGAGATGTTCAAAGACGGTTTTGGGAGCAAGAGCCGACAAAAGTACTTATATACTTGGCTGCTCGTCAACACAAGGTCTTTCTATTACGAGACACCGGCTATGATGCTATATCCTTGGCACGATCGATTAGCCTTACTTCCGGTCGCTGACCTATTCAACCACGCGGATACGGGCTGTTCCGTATCGTTCTCGACAGAAAGCTACACCGTTACTGCAGACCGTCGTTACCGTGCAGGTGATGAGATATGTACTTCATACGGAGAACATTCAAACGACTACTTGCTGGCTGAGAACGGATTTTTGCTCAGCGAGAATCGACGGGACAAGGTGTGCCTCGATGACCTGATTCTCCCAAGATTGAATCCAAAGCAAAAGTCCAAGCTGAAGGACAATGGCTACCTGGGAGACTTCGTCCTCCATGCTGGGTCACAGAAATACCATAATATATGGATTGCGTTGCGGCTGCTTTGCTGCGTCGATGCATCGTGGCAGAGCTATATCGATGGCAAGGAGGACGCAGAAGGTACTCTCGCGAAGGCTACCGAGCTGCTGCCGGCTTTGCTTGAAGAATATCTGGGTAGAATCAAGGAGGTTCAGACGGAGATATGTGCGTTGCAGGTTCCTAGGGACTGCCAGCAGAAGCTACTTCTGCAACGGCGGTGGGAGCAGATAGAGGCGATTGTCAGGCAGGCATTGGTGATGAATGGTCCGCTGTATGAATGAACGAATTGCGTTCAAAGATACACATGTGACCAGGTGGCCTTGAAGCGACTAGGGAAAAGCGTTTGACAGAGTCTCCTGTGACTCGTGGAGAGTCATGTGGCCTCGATACGAGCGATCCAGCACGCGACAAGTCACCGGATGTGACGATCCCCTTGTCTGAGCATTACTCTTTCTTCTATGAGCGTGATGTAGAGGCTTGACACTTTGACTCAGGTATGCCATTTGCTTGCCGGTGAGTATTGCAAGTTCATCATTTTTCCTGAAGAAGGGAGTGCACGCAGCCCATTCAACATGATCTAGGCTCCAGTAGCACTCGGATGCAGGCTAACAAGCACCTGCCTTCGTCAAATCTTTTGATGCGGGTGCTGTTCCTTCGCCCTGGTACAACTGAGGCAACGAGGCGTCATACCAGCTGTGTCGGAAACTTGCGACAACCGTTCAGGAATAGTTTGCCAACGCGTCCCGACAATAGGTTCCTTGAGCTGACTCTGCCTGATCACACACAAGTCAACAGCGCCAAAGAAACGTGTGACGCTGACACAATCATGGCGAAGCGGAAGGCTACCTTGTCAATACATGACATGGAAAGCGCGCTAGGATACAAGGTCGATCTTTTTGTCGGCGTCAGCAACATCGGTTATCGCTTCTACTCTGATCTCACACCCATTTATGATGATATATACGATCGAAGAGAGATGGAATATTGCTGCTTGCAAAAAGCGGAGAATCCACAGCACTGCGGGGAGATGCCAATGCCCTACTCCCAGCGCGCGACGAAAGGAAGGTAGGTAGTCCTACACGAGAGGGATGTAGCTTGTCTAAACTTCGCAGATAATAACAGAGGAAGACAGTTCCATCATATTAAGACGATCGAATTTCGCGGGTTTCTACAAGTTCTTCATTGACATCAAGTATGGGTTTGGGCTTGACACGCCATTCCTGTTCGCCGAAGGCTGAAGCCTTTGGTGATCTTTCTGTTGCGCAGGTATGGTAGACTATCACAATGCGCGAAGACTGTACTAGAGTACCTTGCAACAGTTACGACCTGGACCGCCACAAAGTCTTACTACGCTCTTGGATCTGCCGCGAGAGCGACGTGAAAAGATATACGACTTTACCTTCCACGGGGGAAAGTGGCGCACCGAAGAGAGGGATTGCAATTTCTGCTGTGCAAGACGATGATTATACGCTCATACAAAGTCAACAGACAAATGCGTCAAGAGGCGTTGTCGTTAGCATATCGCCATACGACGTTCCATCTGGCCGACGTAAATGACCTCACGCAGCTCCTCATTGCAGTCCGGCTCGTCGGCCGGGAGAACATCGAGTCTTTGGATTTCTCCTGCGAGAGCCAGATCGATCTCGAACACGGTTGGGACAAGTTCCCGGATTTCGAAAACAGTCATCTTATACTGCCAGCATGGCATGTCTCCGCGTGTGTCCAACTCCCAAGCGTTGCAGGCGGCTTAAATCATTACGCCTCAAGTTTGAGAGGTATTCGGTGACAGATATACCGCAGGTGACATTCATACCTGACCCAAGCATTCTGTTGCTCTGTTCAATTCGGGGAATCAGAGAGGTTGTGATATTCAGTTCTGACGAAGCAGCATTGGACGAATACAGCGTCGCCCGGTTGCCGAGAGACCAAATGGCAAGGTAGATAATGGAGAACCGAAATTGAGCACGCAAGAGCAAACGTCGATGTTCGTGTGGCACCAACCATCGAGGACCATCGTAGACCCTAGGGGCCGTGACGATGCCCGGGCATCAAGTGCAGGCATCGACTCCAAGGGGTCGGCATGGGTTGGAAAGTTGGCTGGCTGCCACCCTCCCAAAGAAGCGTCGCGTATTGCCGAGGCTTAATGCTCTTCATCCCGCGTACCGCACTAGAGATATGCGATTTATTCTTCTGGCCGGCCCTCGCTTCGTGTCATATCAGGGGTCGGCTCGTCATGGAGAAGGTCGTCGAGGTTGAAACAGTTGTACGCACTGGAAATTGTCGTATCTGGCTGTATAGCTGAGGAAACCCCTTTGGGACGCTTGCGGGGATCCTGAGCGCATACATGGCATTGTTTGAGTAAGAATATGACATCTGCGCGCAAGATTCCGTAGTAGGCACTGGTGATGTCTTTCCAGGTCGCATCCCACCCGCCGTGGCCATTGTTTCTATGCACCCCTTCTACCACGTCCACAATCTTGTCCCCTGTAACCACTTCTCGGGACTTGCCCTGCCATCCCTTTGGTAATGATATCAGGGCCTGCCCTTCGGCGTCCCACGCGAAAGCCTTTCTGAATAGTGACGACGGCTGGACTCGCGCTGCGATACAGGTTGCGTTGTGGCATTGGTCAGCCACTCGATCGATGGCTTGAAGAGGGCCAAGTTTCGCAATCTCGTTTGTGGGAGCCTCGATCCAATTGAAGCATTGAGCGACATTGCTGCTCAAGCAAGGCGGTACTAACGTTCGGCACACTAGTCGGCCTTGACGACGTCAACCTGACTGGACCCTACGAGTAGGTGTTCCCCCCTAGCGAGGCTATCGATATCTGATCACAGGATGGTCCAGGCGTCTGCGACATGTATTCGTAGACCTCTAAACCGTTTGCAGACTGCGAAGAATGTGTCCGGCGACTATGACAAGCTCGCAGAATTTTTCCAGGATGTGTACTCATACCTCAAAGGGATACAGATGTGAGAAAATCAGGTCCCATCAGTGCCCGAGCTAAAGATGCGATAACCGCGATCTTCGGTTCCGTTCTTGTTCTCTGTGGAATGTATACAAAGTACATCAACAAGAAGCGTGTCGGTACGTTTAAGGAAAAGAGACCATATGCGACTGAAGATGACCTCGTTTCACTTGTCAGGTCTTCATCGAGACCATTTGGGAAGACGTTTGTCTTCGTCGACGCCTTGGTATGTCCGAGCAGCAACACTTCGGTCCTCTCGTGCCTACTAACCTACCTGTTCACTGCACAGGATGAGTGTCCCGAACAAAACAGGGAACGATTTATCGACTCAGACATGAAGGTTAGGTCCACCATTCGTCTATTCGTAACTTCTCGCCACAGCGGGGTGCTTGAAGGGAGGCCCTCTAACATGATACGAGTCGACATTGCTGCCGACCAGGACGACATTGTTGCGTTATGCGGTTCCTTTCATCGAGTTCCAGATAGATTGATCAAAAATCTGCTCTCTCTTTCTGACCCCTAGTGAGGGATTTCCTCCCTTTGTATCTATGTGGCCTCTGCTGCCTATCATAGAAAGAGCCGTCTCTTCCGGCTTGGCCCCCTTTGTCTTGAGGCATTTCTACTGATTCCTCATCCAACAGCTGTTACCTAAGTCAACTGGTCTAGCCAACAGATATAAGTGCGTACCTGCAGCACAGGCTCAACACCGATGGAAGAATTCGCTCACTCTCAGCCCAAGACCCTGGACTCAGAAAAGCGATTCTCGAAAACCTCTTGGAGCAGGCGAATGGGATGTAAGGGCGTGAACGAGAACTTACAACCGAGGGCATGACTCGCGGAAAGCTAATTGACAAGTTAGATTCCTCCTGGTCCACCTCCAAATGGATCACATCTGCAACAAAGGAAGACCTCTGGACGGCCGTGAGGCTCTTGGCACTCTGGCACAAAATTTACATCAGTCTTATGATGACTCTTTGCAGAGGATAGAAGAGTTAGAAGAGGAGGACAAAGAGTTCGCACTGAGAATACTTTCCTACGTGTTTTGTGCTCGGAGACCACTCTCTATGGACGAGCTTCTCCACGCCTTGAGCTTGAGCGTCGATCTCGATGCGACTGACCTGGTCAGTGAAGCACTGCACCACAAGGTCATTGTCTTCTCCGTTTCTTCCGGTCTCATCCGGGTCGACGAAGAAGGCAGCCGGGTGCGGCTCGCTCATCATACCTTGCACGAGCACCTACAAAAGTTTCCCGAAAAGCTCTTGGCAGATCACGAGAAAGAGCTTGCCACGGCCTGCCTGACCTACTTGTCTTTCGAGCCGTTCGCAGAAGGTCCTTGTGTTAAAACCAGTGACATGATTGAGCGGCTGGACAAGTATTGCTTCTTGGAATATGCCTGTCGCCACTGGCCTGACCACGCAGCGAATTACATGAACAAGGAGATGGTGGGATTAGTTCTTGCCATCCTGCGGGATAAGAACAAACTGGCTACCTGTGTTCAATTGTTGCATCTCCCTCGGCATCGGATCGGCGATTGGCATGACCAGTTCCCCAGAGACTTCACTTGCCTTCATGCTGCGGCGTACTGGGGTTTGGACAAGGTCCTGGGTGACCTAGTCAAAGGGTATGCAGACGTCGATTGCAAAGATAGCCACGGGACGACGCCATTGCTCTTGTCAGCTAGGTACGGCCATACGCAAACGGTGAAGCGCCTGCTTGAGATGACAGCCGAGGTGGACATTCGAAACAGCCGTGGCGAGACAGCTCTGTTGCTAGCGGCCAGGAATGGGCACGAAGCGGCCGTGGAACTTTTGCTTGCACAAGGCGCAAGCCGTGCAGCAGAAGATATTGAGGGGTGGACAGCGCTTCATTGGGCTATTATGGGTGGTCATAACGACGCTGTCAAGATGCTGCTGGGCAGGGCCGCCCATAATCAGTCGGACAATACGCAGCACAACAAAGCTCTGATTCTGGCAGCAGAAGCCGGCAGCCACACAACGGTGCAAATGCTCTTGGATGAAGGAGCCGATGTCGACTACAAGGACGACCAAGGAAGCACGCCGCTACACTGGGCGGTGCCTGAGGGCCATATAGAGGCTTGTAGAGTCCTCCTGAGCAACGGCGCAGACCCAAATTCAAGAGACCTCTACGACAATACCTCAATGCACTGGACCGTCTCTCACTGTGTCATTGCACGGTTGCTCGTGAGCCACCGAGCCGATGTCAGTCCAACAAACGATGTCGGGCAAAGCACCCTCCTCTGGAGTGCCCTGGCTGGTAAGATGGACGCCGTGGAGACGCTGATAGAGTTGGGCGCCAATATCAATGAAGGTGACAGATACGGCTTCACGGCATTGCACGCAGCAGCCTTGAAAAAGCACGAGCCCATGGCGCGTCTTTTGCTGGACAAAGGAGCCGACGCCAACATGCTCGATAAGGATGGCTGGACGCCTCTGCACGCAGCAGCGTTGAAAGAGAGTTGTGCCCTGGTTGAGCTGCTTCTCAACTACACAGACGACGGTCGTGACATCGCCAGTAGAGTCGCAGAACGGCTGAAGAACGACGACATGCGGGCCCTGATGGAGGAAATGGCAGACAGGAAGTCGGTGGGGAGTACCGTCGTCAGTGGACTCTGTTCAGCCATAAACAGCGACCATGACCTGCGGCTGCTGGCATTGCTCGAGAGCGGCGCCGACATCAACGCCGAGGACGATTTGGGTGGATCTACGGCGCTCACCTACGCGGCTTGGTTTGGACGAAAGAAGACGGTCCGCTTGCTGCTGGACCACGGGGCGGATGTCGACCTTCGCGAGCGGAGCGGCCGCACCGCGCTGCACTGGGCGGCTTGGAGCGGCTACGCGGAGATGGTAGCGGACCTGGTCGAGAGAGGGGGGGCTACGGTTGACATGAAGGTGTTTGGGTGGACGGCGATGCTCTTCGCGGCGAGGACGTGGCAGCGCGACATCGTCGTGTACCTCATCAAGCACGGAGCAGACGTGGGCGCAAAGGACTTCCACGGACGAACCGCTTTGCACTGGAGCTGCATCCATGGCGACAAAGTCCTTGCGGAGCAGCTCCTTCGTCTTGGTGCCGAGGTCGATGCCCAGGACCATCGCGGGCAAACGGTGTTGCATTGGGCCATTGCCAGCAGGGAGCCAGCCATCGCGAAGATGCTACTGCGGCGCAACGCAAACGCTGGGCTGCAGGCTCATGATGGGTCCACGGCGCTTCACCTAGCTGCATACACGGGCCAGCTTGATGTCATGATATCGTTGTTCAGTGAAGAAGAGAGACGGGAACGACGGCGGACCGCGGGCGAGGCGACAGGAGTAGCGGCGAGGGGTGTCGACGCAACGACCACGGACAGGGACGGGTTCACTGCACTCGACATGGCCGATCTCACAGGCAATATGCATGTCACGCAATTCCTCAGAAGGCAGCGTGCCGGTGGTAGTGCTCTTGGGGATGGTGATCTTTTTCGTCGCGAGCATTTGGCCGACGGCTCGCCGCAGCAACAGCCTCCCTCGGGACCGCCACTGCAAGTCTCCAAGGACGAGAAACACGACTACCTGAGCGACGACGGCTTCGCTGATGGTCTTGGGAGGGCTCTCATCGGTCAAAAGGTACGCCAGTGGCTGCGTGAGAAGCAGAAACAGCGGCAACCCGCCCCCGTGCTTGGATCTGCCGGTGGAGCACCCAAGACTATCGTCGCCGTCAACGCCACCTGCAACAATAATAGCCCGTCGTCCAACTGAAACCCTGCTCCCGCCATGCTGGCGACCACGGTAACCCATGCCATCGAAGACGGGCCGCTACGCTAGAGAGCCTTCATCACCAGCCGAGCCACCCAGGCCGACAACAAGACATTGCTGCTCTAATACCGGGCGTGAATCCGTGCCTCGAAAAGGGGGTTGCCTTGTCTCAGGGGTATCAACATGTATTTGGAGGTTCAGGTATGACAAGTACATCAGGGTTTGAGTGCATACATCCTCACAGGGAATAGCCTCCTAGGTGGCATCTCGGGGAAGCCATGCTGTAAATCCGTCCTCACTAGTTTCAGCCCTGCCCTTTCAAATAAGCTTCGAAATCTCTCGTCTTGCCTGTCTACAAGTTAGCCAAGAAGCATGCATTCGAGACTGTCTCGACGCCCGCTGTCACGCCCCTCCAACAGCAAGAGCGCGGCGAACCACTCCCACTAACCTTGTAACACTACTGTCTGTATCGTCGAAGAGATCGACACCGCTCGTACTGAGGTTCTCCTTGACAACGACGACACCAGAGCCTGGTCTTAGCACAGTCTTGCAAACCTCCAGATATTGAACCACTTGTTCGTCTGTGAGGTGACCCAAACACCACTGCGTCCAGATCAAATCATATTGGATTCCCTCGATGGGTTTCCACTCCTCCAGCCCAACGTTGAAAATGTTCCGCACGCCGTTCTTGCCCTTAAGTGCGTCGGTGAACTTGGATACGGGCTCGATGACATCGACCTGCTCCGCAACGGGGAGCAGCAAGCCTTCAGTAACCCTCCCGATACTGCATCATCCGGCGGTGGGACCTCATAGTCAGCAAAGTAACGGCTTCTTCGAGTTCATCATGTATTATGAGGCTCGTCTGGAGCCTCCATGAGGTCAGTGATACGCACCCTGCACCGCCATCGAGGGCACTAGCCACGGGTTTCCGGCCGCACTTGACCCCTATGCCCAGCCTCGCCAAGAACGTACGAGAGCCTTGAAGATCTATTCTCGAAACAGAACTGAACCCTCCAAAGGCAGGAATACCACCGAGCATTCCGTTGACGTCGGCATTGGTGTTTTCCCAGTATTTTCTGCCGGCATGAGAATTGATCAGACCGTCTGGAGACGTTGGCTTGTCTCGTTGAGACAGACGACGCTCTCTTTTCTGTCCGTCGTGTGGCAGGTTACTGGAGTTTGTTCCGTCACCCATTGCGAACAGTCAGCCGCTGCTTGGGTATTGCTCAGCTCCTCGTCGTTGACTGGCTGTAGTAAAGGCGTGCTTGGATTTAGCTTCGCAAGTGCAGCGGCTGGGACCGCCAGACAAGAGTATTGGATGAATCACGTGGCAAATCAGGTGAGGGTCCCCTGCCCTCGAGCACTTGACGCATGGTTTCAAAGCAACCTCGGGGGCGCCCTTGTTCCTTGTTGCAGGATGAATCCTTTTTGGATACCTAGGCAGGTTTGCTTCGTAGTATCGGCATACGGTAGGCCTAAACATTCAGCGGGTGGTGTATGCATTGCCTGTCCGGTAAACGAAACTGAGTTTGGAGGGGCTCAGTTCATGCTACAGCGGCGATTCAACCAACCACTGGCTACCTCACCTACGAGTACCCGTTCCTAGGTTCCTACTCGTAGGCGCTTGACATGCGCTGCAGCCAATGGATTTGGAAATCGGCAGGGGACCATCCCCCGACCAAAGCTTCTCGGGGAGGGGACGGCAATTGGCCACGACCTGGGGTGGGGAGAGACACTCATCAGAGCTCTGGTAGAGACGCCTTGGCACCACCATAGAGGTGCGTCGCTTGGATTTCAGCGCCTGTTAAATAAACCAATCGTCCCGCATCGCGCTGGAAGCTTGCCCTCTCATCCCATCTCGTCCCCCAGACCCTCAATCCGCCGATTGCTGCACTGGTTTTGGCCTCCGGACCGTGCCATCCGCAGCGTCGTGAGGCCTGATCATTCGAATCGGGCTGCTGCTCCCGCCCACGTGCGTCCCCTATCCACCAGCACTACGACGCCGGGGCAACGCATCACCTCCCATCATCGCGGTCGTGTTGTGCCTGTCGAATCCCCAGCGCGCGGCGGATGACGTTGCGGCCTTGGCGACTCTGGGAGGTTCCGCTTCTCCCCTGTACGAGTATCGCTCGGCCACGGCCACGGCGACCCGCAGCGACAGACGAGCGACCCGCTTGCGGACAGAGACGGCCAGAGACGACACTATGGCCTCGCCGTATGCCCTGCCGTCCTCTGCGCTCCCGCACGCGCACCAGCAGCACATGCACTCGCACTCGCACTCGCAATCGCAGTCGTCGCTCAATGCTTGGCGCGCCTCCATGTCCCGCGAATCGCTCCCCTCGCACCTCGACGACGAGGCCCGCGACCGTGAGCGCGGACACTCGCACTCGCACTCGCACTCGCGCCACCACTCGCACAACCGGGCGGGCTCGCAGGCCTCCAACACGGGCGCCACGCTGCTGAGGGAGAAGCCGCCACCGGCCGCGTTGGACTCGCTCGATGGCTGGACGCACGATAAGACGGCGGGGGGGAGGAGCGTCATAACGCCAGGACCCGTTGCACTGACGATGTCGTATTCGCCGCCGAAGCACGAGCACGGCCACGGCCACGGCCACGGCCACGGCCATCACGACCACGATCATGGTCACAGCCACGACCACGACCACGACCACGACCACAATCACGACCATGACCACGACCACGATCATGGTCACGTCCATGCCCACGCCCATGCCCACGCCCACGCCCATCGCCCCGATGACCAAAAAGCCGCGAGATCCCTGTTCACGAGGACACTGCTCCCGTACACGACCCGGTTTCCCATCCTCCATGCGATCCTGGCGGAAAAGGACTCGAGACGAATCTTTTATTTCATGACGTGAGTTTGACGTTTTGGGTGTCTTGTGTTCGAGGGCAAACTGCTGACCGGACGGCTACCCAGGCTTAACTTTTGCTTCATGGCCGTGCAGGCATTCTACGGCTACCTCACCGATTCACTGGGGCTGCTGAGCGATAGCATACACATGTTCTTCGACTGCGTCGCCCTGATGGTGGGACTGCTGGCCGCGGTGCTGAGCAAGTGGCCCCCGAGCCAAAAGTTTCCGTACGGCTTTGGGAAAATCGAGACGCTGAGCGGCTTTGCCAATGGCATTCTTTTGATGTGAGTCTACATGGAGAGCCCCGGGCGCACCATGAAGCTAACTGGATACAGGCTACTGAGCGTCGAAATCGCATTCGAAGCGTTCGAGCGGCTATGGGAGGGCACGCACACGAAGCGGCTGGGCGAGCTCTTCATCGTCAGCAGCCTGGGCCTGGCCGTCAACTTGGTGGGCATGATGGCGTTTGGCCACCACCACCACGGACACGACCACGGGCATGGCCACTCCCACGATCACGGCCACGACTGCGGATCACCCGGCCACGGCCACGGCCACTCGCACGACAACGAGAACATGCGCGGCATCTACCTGCACATCTTGGCCGACACGCTCGGCAGCGTCTCGGTCATCGTGTCGACGATACTGACGAGCTTCTGGGGTTGGTCGGGCTGGGATCCGCTGGCGTCGTGCCTGATCGCGGTCCTCATCTTCCTGTCCTCGCAGCCGCTCGTCGTCTCCTCGGCCAAGCGACTCCTCCTCAGCGTGCCCGAAGACACCGAGTACACGCTACGCAACACGCTGGGCGGCATCCTGCAGCAGCGAGGCGTCGTGAGCTACACGGCCCCGAAGCTCTGGCTAGATGACCGCACCGGGAGCAGAGGGGGCAGCAACCTGGTGGGCGTCGTGCACGTCACGGTGGCCCGCGGAGCCTCGATGGATGACGCGAGGGACCGGGTACGCGAGTACCTGCTCAACGCCGGCATCGATGTGGTGGTCCAGGTGGAAAGGGAGGGCGACCACGGGTGCTGGTGCGCCCGAGGGCGGGGGCCGGCCACTCCGCTTACCCCGAAGCCGTTTTAGACGAGGCTCCGAGCCGGAGGTGGTTGTGGTTCGGCATCCGCGGCGGGCCCTCCGGGTCGGGGTATGCAGCCGGCTCGGATGCGGGTGCTCACGTGACATATCGCGCGGACACGGTTCGAAGCGAGCCGTCCTCACGCTGTTGCTGTTCATGAAGCGTTTGACGTTCTCACGAGAGCCCCAGGGGTTCTCATGCTTGTATTGGAACATGTTTCACGGGGGCGCCTGAGCATACATAGGACGGACGTGTCGGGAGTATTGGTGTTTGCGTTTGGCTGTACAGTGTGTTCTCGTATGGCTGGATCATCGTATCATGTACAAAAGACAATAGACGTGGTTGGTGTTGTCAGATGGTGGAGCGAGTCGCTTTTCACATGCGATTGCCAGAGCGGGACTGTGGGGTCCGGGGACGCCAGCCCGACGTCAGCCATTCCGGGGCAGAGCAGAGCGAGCTGTGTGACGACTGATGAGCATTGGGCTGTCCAAGACGTGTGGTTGCAGGACAAACTCGAGGGCAACTCGCGTAAAAGTAAAAGAGCCCGCTACTGTTGGCGTATGCATGCACGCACTCGCACATGCAGGGACGTCATGCTGCATCGGGCGACCGCGAGAGCGCAGCGCCGCAACATGCTGAGCGCCACTCCATCCCCCCGCAGCCGGCCGACCGGGGCAGGCCCACAGTCCACACGCAACCGAGGCCGAGGCAAAGATGCCCTCGCTGGAGGAGCCTCGCGCGCCTCGACACCGTCTCCAGCATCGTGTTTTATTTCCTCACGACAATCGGAGAGCCTTCGCAAGCAGCCGCCACTCCCGCAGCCCGACGCAGTCTCTGAGCATCCCCCTCGGCGTCGAGACACGGAAGACGCGCACGCCGGACTCGGACGACAGCCGGCGAGCTGCGACGCATCGCCCCGACGAGGCGCTGCTGGACTGACGACGACGACGACGAGAGGGCTTTCATTGTCTCGCCTGCTTCCCTGCGGACGCGTCGCCTGCTGCGATACGACCCTGGGCTGTCCGTCTGCGTTGCGTTCCCGTCCCCCGAGCGGCTACACCCCCGTCGTGGCACGTCACCTAACCCACGCGCCCCGAACCGCGGCGCACTTTGATATTTCCCTCTCTCCCCTTCCCTTCCCTCCCCTCCGCCTCTCCCGCTCTTCCTCAGCACCGCACACACACGATGTCCTCCTCCGGCTCCTCCGCCCCGACGACCGAGCCCGCGGCCGAGGCCAAGCCGGCGTCGGGCCTGGCCTCGCAGCTGCGCGCCCTCGCGGCCGGCGGCTTCGGCGGCATCTGCGCCGTCGTCGTGGGCCACCCCTTCGACCTGGTCAAGGTGCGCCTGCAGACGGCCGAGCGCGGCGTCTACTCGTCGGCCGTGGACGTGGTGCGCAAGAGCATCGCGCGCGACGGCCTGCGCCGGGGGCTGTACGCGGGCGTGAGCGCGCCGCTGGTGGGCGTGACGCCCATGTGTGAGTTGTCCTCGCTGCCCGTGCCTCCCCGACCCGTGCTGACCGCGCCCGCGCAGTCGCCGTCTCCTTCTGGGGCTACGACCTCGGCAAGCAGATCGTCGGCCGCGTCTCGACCGTCGCGCCCACCGGCCTGTCCATCGGCCAGATCTCCGCCGCCGGCTTCCTGTCGGCCATCCCCATGACGGCCATCACCGCGCCCTTTGAGCGCGTCAAGGTCATCCTCCAGGTCCAGGGCCAGAAGCAGCTCGCGCCCGGCGAGAAGCCCAAGTACAGCGGCGGCGTCGACGTCGTGCGCCAGCTGTACCGCGAGGGCGGCCTGCGCAGCGTCTTCCGCGGCAGCGTCGCCACGCTCGCCCGCGACGGGCCCGGCTCCGCCGCCTACTTCGCCGCCTACGAATACATCAAGCGCGCCATGAGCCCCAAGGACGCCGTCACCGGCCGGCCCACGGGCGAGCTGAGCCTCACGGCCGTCACCTGCGCCGGCGCCGCCGCCGGCGTGGCCATGTGGATCCCCGTCTTCCCCGTCGACACCGTCAAGTCACGTCTGCAGACGGCCGAGGGCCACGCCACCCTCGGCGGCGTCGTCCGCGAGCTGTACGGCAAGGGTGGCGTCAAGGCCTTCTTCCCGGGCTTCGGCCCCGCGCTGACGAGAGCCGTGCCCGCCAACGCGGCCACCTTCCTCGGCGTGGAGCTGGCGCACCAGGCCATGAACAAGATGTTCGGCTGAGCGTGCTCGAGAGACTTGGAAAACAGAATCGCAACGCCGGCTCTGGAGTGCTCTGCTGCTCCTGGACGTCGGGCGGCTACTTCATCGTCGGCGGCGCTCTCACCCGGGAAGGCATCCTGCGCAGGACGGATACCCGCATATCGCATCGCCCTGGGCACAAGCGTAGACGTTCGATAGACACGGGGACAACCGGGACAAGGCACATCGCATTAAAGGCTGGGGTGGAACGCACGTGGCATGTCATGCAGCAAATAGACCATCGAATGAAAACCGCTTTGACGGGAAGAGTCTCGTGCCGGGTCTGCCTTGGAGCAGATCCAGTCGTGTCATTATGTCCGGCGCTTCCTGGCCCGGTGCTGTAAAGAAAAAGCAAAGATTCAACCGCTCGTGATCCCATGTGAAATAGCTCATCAGCCTTTAGCCCCTTCGCCAATGCCATGTGGTCAATGCCATGCCGTGGGGCCCGTTCCCCGGCTCCTGAAGCAAACATCAACGGGTATTAAATATATGCAGACTCGGGCACCCCGGCCAAGTATAGACTACGTGAGGAGAAAAATATCGCCGGCCTAGGCGCGCTCGTTGACCGTCCACCGGCGCTTTGTGTGGCTGAGGTCCCGGAACCGCTCCGCCTCGTCCGGCGGCGGCGGGACCCCCCAGAGACCGCCGAGGCCGCCGCCCAGCTGGGCCATCCTCATCTCCTCTATCGGCTTGTCAGGCCCCAGGCTTGTATGAAGCTTGATGGGGCCTGCGAACATGGGCCCCTGAGGCGAATGCCTGGGAGCGGATAGGTCGATTTCGGCCACGGATGGGTTCCCGCCGACGGCCGGTGCTGATGACAGTGTCGGCGGTGGCGGCGGCTCCTGTACCTCGCTCTCTGTGACCACCGTCTTGAACCGTGACTGGTCAAAGTCCGGCAGCATGGACCCGAAGTCGTCCGAATCGTCGCTGCCGTCGTCCATCAGTCGCAGTGACGACGGCACGGGCGACCACAAGCCGAACGAGGCGCTCCCCGGGGAGCGATTTCCCGATGTCGCCTCGGCGACGCCGGCAAGGCCGGCCGTTGCAATTGCCGGGCCCCGCGGTACGGGCCGATACGACCCCGAGTCTCTCCGGAACGAGTTGCCAACGGCAGCGCCGGCCGACGTGCTTCGGCTGCCGAGGGAAGACAGCGGGTCCGAGTACGTGAACGGGCTCGTGACTGGACCCCCAGAGTTGCTGCTCAAGGTCGAGGTGCGGCCGCGCGTCCCGGTTTTCGGTGGGTTCCAGATATTCGCGGTAGATTGGGATCTGGAAGAAACTGGTGTAGAGCCGTTGGACTTGAGGTGCTCGGTGCTGGCGGATAGCCGTATGTCGTACATCTTGTCGACCTGGACGAGGAACTGCGCCGATGAGCCCCGGGGCGGTTGTGCCGCGGCGAGCATCTGCTGGTAATCCAGGCCCGGCTTCCGCGTGGCCATGGTGATGGAGGCAATTCCCACGTCCATGAGGACCGGCTGGTGGGTGATGGCCCCAATCAGCGCATTGCAGCCCGCGCCGTGGGAGACGATAATAATCACCGTCTCGACCTCCTCGTCCTCCCTCTCGACCTCCGGGCCACAGCCGGCGTGTTCCGCCCTGGCGGGCTTCGTTACCAGGTCGGCCGGAGAGTCCGTCGTCGCGTACCAGTTGATGAGCTTTCTCAAGCCCCCCCTGAATCGCGTGTGCATGGCCGTCCACTCCTCGCCAAACTTGCCGCCGTCACCAAAGTCGAGGGGCTCCCTCATAGAGTCCCATTGGAAGTCGACCGTCGCACAGGCGTCTCTTGCGTGCGCCACGAACCCCTCCGGGATCTTGCCGCTGCTCGACACGGCGTACATGGGCTGAGGCGCGACGTAACCCTTGGCCTCGTCAGATCGGACAGGCACGGCAGAGGCCAAGGGGGACATGCTCGGCGAGCCGTCCTTGTCCGACGCCGGCGATGGCGTTCGGTTGGTAGGGCCCAAGGTTGGCGAGGCTTGCCACAGGGAGCTGCTCGAGGTGGGTTTCTCGGGAGGTATGAAGTCGGTGTAGGCGCTGTAGTCCTCCCGTCTCAGGAGGTCGGCCTTTGCGCCCCCCAGCATGAGCGCGGGGCCCGGCGGCGGCGTGATCATCTCAAAATATTCGGGCGACAGCCATTCGCCCAGGAAGGAGTCTAGGCGTAGCAGCGCCGACTTGAAGTGGAGCGGCTGCGTCGTCGGCGCGGCTCTGGGGACGATGATGTCGGCGGGGTCATATATGGAGTCGGGAGATGTCTGGGCGAGGCCGGAGGCGATGCCAATGGACGTCTGTACGCATCGCAGAAAGGGCGAGCTGTGGATGACGACCTTGAAGCGCTTGCGTTTGGGGGCTGGGGACGCGCCGTTCCGGGGGGCCTCGTCGTCGAGCTTGGCCAGCTCGAGAAAGCTGCCAATCTGGTTGCCGACCTGCCGGCCCTGAAGGAGGCCGCCGTATGTCAGGGGGGGATCGTAGGGGGTCGGGGATGTGAGGTGCCATTTCTTGTCTGCGGCATCGAGTCGGTTTCCGTGTCTACAGCGAATGTTTCGTCAGTACGAGATTCCGGGGGTCACGAGCGCGGCGGGCGGGCGGCTGACTGACCGTACGACGAAGAGGTACGCGGGGGGTGAATGGGACATGATGGGCGGATGTGGTGGTGTTGCTGGTCGAGCTCGAGAAGGCCTTGTTGTCGGTCGGGGTCGACGCTGGTGAGGAGGCGGGGCGGGCCGCCGCGAGGCCGGTGGCTTGTGCGACGATGCAGCTCGTCGCGTCGTCGCGTCGTCGTGTCGTCGTGGTCGCGGCCGTGTCGTAGGTGTCGTATGATGGCGTCGATGGCGTCGAGGGCGCAGTAGCTGTGGGCAACACTAAGAGCCCAGGCCTCAGGCTGCCCGCGAAGCAGCCGAGGCTACCTAGACGAGGTCGATGCGGCGAGGCCTGCTCGCTCGCGGAGAGGCGCAGACGGGTCGCCGCAGCAGCGTAACCGCGCAATCACTGGGAGCCGCGCGAGGTGACGATGGATCGCAGGGACTGCATGGGATGGGATGCCTGAGGAGGTGGTGGTGGCGGGGCCCAGGCCAGATCAGGTCAGCAGACGTCGGTGCTGCCTCGGACCAGGATCGTGATGTCGCAGCGCCAGGGTGTTTCGGTGCCGTGTCTGGTCTGGGACGTCTGCCGAGCGTGCCCTTTGCGTGTGAAACCTGCGAGTACCTAGGAATGGATGATGTGGGAGGAACTCGGCGTCTCACGTCAGTCGCCTTTGTCTCACGGCGACGGCCCGGCGCTTGCTCAAGAGTGAGCTCTCTGGTGAGTCCAGTCAAAGTCCGCTTTTGGCGCCTTCACATGACGCGAATGCTTTTTTCCCGCGCCAATCTGCCTCTTGGACCTGGAGCTTTATCCACCTGCAGCTCTCTTAGCGCCCTCGTCAGGGTCCTCATGCTCCTTTTAGCCGCAGCGGACCTCGTTCCGTGCATGTTCTACGGCGATGGCGTGACCGTCTGCTGCTGCGGGCTTGCGACAGTCACTCATGCAGTCTGTGCTTTAATAACACCTGATGAAGCACTTCCGGAGAATCTCACAGAGGGTTTAAATTCGACTGGTCAAGTCCACATTGATGAGCAGCAACGGCAAGCCGATGATTGATGAGGGGCTCGCACCAGCTAAACACGAGGGCATCTGCGCCCTAGATACTCACCGCTCAGAGGTAGGCCGACGACTTCAGGACCAGACGTACGACAAAGCTGTGACAGTGTCACCCTGTCGCCGTGCTCACACACCCAATTGATCGCTTCCACAGCCCAGCCATCAGCTCAGCCAAAGGCTTCCGGAACCAGACCGTCACCGCACTAACTGTGAGCGGGATGGCCACTGCCCAGTACACCCAGAACTTGTCCGAGATCTCCCACGCGCCCGAGTTGTCGTCCAGCTTGAAGAACGTGGTGCTAAAGATGGCCGATATAAACGTCACCGGAAGGAATAGGAGTGACACAAAGGCGATCGTTCCCATGGCCGCGCTGTCCGACCTCGTCGCATCGGCGATTCGGACCGTGGTGCGAGAGTCGTGCTGTGCGACGGTGTCGAAGGCCAGCCCGATCTCGCTCTGCAGCCGCTCCTTACTGGAGTTGGAGCGGTGCAGCAGACTGTGATAATGTGGCGGTGGAACGAGAGCCGATTCGCAATGTTCCTTGAGACGATGGAGGGAGTCTCCGGGCCCTTGAGGAACTGCTCGTGATGTCTTTGGATCCATCCTATCATGGTGGACGCAACCTCGAGGGTCTCGGAGACGTGTATGCCGTGCCTCTGGATCTCGTGCAACGTTGGGTAGTTGGGCCCAGACTCGTCCCAGGCCCGTCTTTTCTTTTCCGTTTCTCGCACACGGTCACAAATGCCCCAAACTGCCTCGTCTTGAAGCCTGACGACCTTTTCGACGAGCTGGGGGTAGATCCAGAACGAGTCCTGCAACTCCTTTGAACCCATGCTGCTCACCAGGCAACGTGTCAAGTTGTCACGCAAGATGTCCGCGTCAACGCCGTCACGCAATTTGTCCGGATCGAAAATGATGACGACTGTGTGGCGTGGCGATTTGTACCATCGTGAGAATACGTTCAACTTGTGCCAGTAGTACTCTCTCTTCTTGTCTTCGGGCTTTTCGTACTCGAGCTCATTGTCTTTGAGCTCTTTCTCCGTCGACTCCTGATCAGGCTTCTTGGTATGCTTCACCTTGGACCGGCACCTTGAGACTATCAGTCGGCGTAAGCACCATCTACGACCAGCAATTGCTATAAGCCAGACCACGATGCCAACTTACGGACTCTGTCCAGCTGTCATCGGGAATCCAGGGCTTCCTGGTAGCCAAAGAAGCCATTGGCTTGACCGCAAGCGTTCTCCCACCATAATTATGGCATTCCGAATGCTGCAGAAAGGGCCAAGCGGCACCTCAGACACTCTCGAATTTCTATTGCACTTGCAAATCTTTGTTCATATAAGCGGCGATCCTGTCCAAGAGCCATGTTCACTTATATGATGGAGACCCCTTCGTTGTCGGCCTTGAGGGAGAAACCAGCGACGTATGGTAGAGGCATCTCTGCATGTGCATCGCCTCGTCACCATTAGCAGTGCGCCTGAGCTCATAAAAGGTGTCCAGTTGCCATTGTACCAGGCCCTTACTTCTAAAGGGTGGGCACACGCACTCAGTAGAACGGTTCGACATGGCGAAAACGAGGGCCGTGTTCCAAGGAGTTTGGGATGCGTCACGATGCTCATGAGGATCGGCCACAGAAACACAAAGAGACTTATGAACATAGTCGGGCGATCTTTGGGTCTCTCCCAACTCGACCTGCAGGATCAAAGCCACCAATGACAACCCCAGCGCTGAGACCATTTATTGCACTGCCTGTTCAGCCGCTTTGAAGCCATCTGGCTCGTAGGTACCAGTCAAACTGTTACACCGCGCAGCGTAGACACGGCGGGAAGCCCTGGATGGCTTCGCGGCGCATGGCGGTGTAACGGCACATAGAACAGGTCCTTACAAGGCCGCAGATTTCACCCCGCTGCCTTTGTGCTTCGGCAGTTTGTGGCCGGCATCGGATGAGTGAGACGAAGATGCTATCCGTGGGACTTACTAATAGCTGCGCCTCGTCATCCGGTGATTCGGCCACGTCGCGGTGAACGACACGACACCAGACGAACTTGCCTCTCAGCATGCAAACGGCCAATCTAAGTAGCCAACCAAAAACAAACATTCCCAACTGACACTCTGTTGCTGCGTCCCGAGACTCATGCGAGTAAGGGCAAGCTGTGCTTCGCAAACGATTCGACATACTGGCAGCCCTCGCCTCGGACAAACTCGTAAACAGTCTTCATATGAACCTTGCACCTTCTTATCGGCGATCCTGCTTCTCCAACCACCGGGAATATGAGTTGCAGTATCGCCCCCGTCAGTGTTGGCTTGGAAATTCACGGGTCTCATGACCCCTTCCTACCGCTGGCAGGTACGGCCCTCACTGCCAAACGAACTACTCCAGGTCTGCTGCCTAAGGCACCGTTAAGCCTGACATTTACCCATTCCAACACACTGTCACTTTTCACCTTTGCACCTTTTACCAATACCCGTTGCCGTCACTCAACGTTTGAGTCGCACAACTCAGCAACATCTCGAGGCTCTGTCTCGACCAACCCGTTCGGGGCATTGCCTGTGCCCACCTTCGGAGCCTGCCAATTGCAGCACCCGATTGACGAATGGCAGCACTCGTTTCAGCCCTACAGATGTCGCCCGCCGCACCCAACTGTTTCACAACGAACAAACAATCCGGTCTTGTCCATGAGATGCGGACAAGAGTGAGAGCGAGCGTCCATACCAGAATTCCTCACAACGGCATCGAAAGACGACAGCGACCTTCCACATCGGGCAGCCCCCCATCTGCGGCGGCTGACACTGCCACACTGATTGTCTCCGCAGTTGGGATACCGGGCCGCTACAGCGGCAGGGGCTTATGCCTTAGCCCGGGAGAAACAGAGGGTGGTGGGTGAGCAGCAAGAGTTGAATCCGGCGAGACACCTCACGAGATCGTCATCGTCACCGTACAAACTTTGGCCGTTTGGGATGAAGGGAAACATGAGCTGTTGCCTCTGTGGTTGTGCTGCGAGCCCTGCGCCCGTCAGCAGCGCAGCACCGTCTGCCGCCAAAACCCAATCTCTGATGTTCGCAGGACCAACATGGATGCCTCCAACTGCAAGACAGGCAAGGTTTAGGCAATAGGACGGTCCGGCCAACCGTCACTTCAGCCTCGAGCAACCCGACTGGTTCCTTGCGGGCAACTTGACCGTCAGCGATTTGTCCTGCAAAAGTCCTGCGCGTGTCGGGGCGGACTGAACAGTCGCACGCCGGGCCAGTCACTGAAGGTGTCTCCGGAATGCCGTCCGAGCCGGATGGGGACCCTCCACTGGCTGCTGGGGATAGGACCCCCAAGTGGCCCCTGGCCCCCGCGATATCGTTGCCTGCAACCGTACCGACGGCTCCGGAAATGGTGGACCGCCCCCGAGAAACCCCTACATAGCACTCGCCCTGGTAACTACGAAGCCTAAATGTAAGCGCCAGAGCAACGCAGGCCCCAAGCTCCGAACAGCGCAGGCCCCAGCTCCGAGCACAGCGGGACCCTGGCTCCCCGTCCGAGACTGCATACGCTATCCGGGCCCTTGCGGGGCCTCGACATGCATAGTCCCTGTGACCGTGACCGGCGCCGAAGCACAAAGACTCTCCTTCCCGCTGCCGAGGTGGAAACTCGCGCTTGCTTTCCCTTCGTCTTCACGGCCTCGACATTCATTGTCCCTCGCTGAGCCGGCCGACATTGGACCGTTATGGATGTTGTAATTCATCGTTTCGGCACGTACGAGTTCTCGCCATTTAGGAGCAGGGTGGCAGACGATCCTCCGCAATCGCTTCTAGCCAGGTACGTACCTCAGTAACTGTCTCATCCGTTCGAACGTAGACTACGAGTACTGACACACATGGATCTAGGCTCACCGACGCTGCCTCCCAGGTCCCATGGATCCGTGATCTCTCAGGGTTTGCCCAGTCGGGCACTCTGCAGGCCATCGTCTTCGCCATCTCCGTTGCTTGGGTTGCTTTTCGTCTGGTACGCCGCCGGGGAGGAACACTTGACTTCAGGCCCAAGGCATCCGCGATTCGATGGCAATATGAATTGCTCTCTCAAGTAGCCAGGGCGGCTGCCTTGGCCTTCCTTGCCGTCGCCTACATGCAGGATCGCGCTCACTGGCTCAACGTCGTGCTTCTCGCCTACGTCTTTATCCTCGGTCTGTCCCGGCTCATCAACGACCTCCAATGGCGCCATGTGGCACTGCACCAGGTCAACCTCGTCACCGCAGCTATGTTGGCCGTGCTCCTCGCCTCTCAGTTCCTTCCGTGCATCCAGATTGACAAGCATTGCGCCAAAGACGCAAGTGTCATTGGAGGCGCAGCTTCACTGGCGGCCGCCACTGTCGTTGCCATGTTCACACCAAGGGAATGGGTCCCGCCCCAGCTTGGCTACGATATCCCTGGTTTCGAGGTTCCCAAAGAACCAGCGCCTGAGGAGACGTGCAGCTGGATCAACTACTATTGCACCTACGAATGGCTCACTCACATCATTTGGAAAGGAACCAGGGGTAAACTTGATATGTCTAGCATCCCAAGACTGGCATGGTACGATGAACCGCTGTATCTTCTGCGCAAGGTTCAAACCGCTCGGTCCATATCGAAAACAACCTTTTGGACGACGCTACGATTCCAAAGAGTGGAACTGCTCCTCATGTCGCTCTGGATCGGCACGGGGTACATCGTCGAGAATGTCGCGCCCTTCGGTATGTTCAACCTCCTGGCGTACCTAAACTCTCCCAACGATGCCGTCTACAAGCCTTGGGTCTGGCTGCTCCTCATGTTTTCCGGTCCGGTGTCCCGCTCCATCCTGTTCCAGCAGTACATCTTTACCTCGACCAGGTTGATCGTTCGCATCAAATCAGCCATGACCCAGGAGCTCTACCACAGAGCTTTGGAATCCATGGAACTGGAAGAAGACCCTTTCGAATCCAACGGCGAGAAGCCAAAATCTGAGCAAGACAGTGACAAGACGCAAAAGTCCACATCAGCCGGCCGACTGGCCAACCTCATGGCTGCTGACGTGGATGCCATCTTCCGAGCCCGCGACATGATGATTGTCTTGGTTGGAGTTCCATCTGGAACCATCATTTCCCTCATTGGCCTATACAGGATGCTTGGCTGGGCGTCCATTGTTGGGACTGTCATCTTAATTCTTGCCACGCCAATTTCTGTCTGGCTTGGAAAGTTGATGTACAGAACTCAGAAGCGGGTGAGAAAAGCCCAGGATGCTCGCATCTCCCTGGTGACTGAGTATCTGGCATCCATTCGGGCCATCAAGTACTTCGCCTGGGAGGATCCCATCACGGACAAGATTGTCGCTGCACGAGCCGTCGAGCAGAAGGGACTGTGGGGCATCGCGGTCTTACAGGCAATCATCAACGAGGTCACGCAGATTTTCCCATATCTCGCTCTGCTGGTCATGTTTGGCATTCACGTCGGAGTAGACAAGAACCCCCTTGAGGCCTCGACCGCCTTCACAACCGTCTATCTCGTCAAGAACATTCGCAGAAACGTCATGATGGCTAGCGCATTTTCCCGAAACTTTGCAGGCGCCCTCGTCGCGTTTGGTCGACTGGACAAGTATTTCGAGAGCACAGTCCCGCTCGTCAAATACCCAGTCGGCCCGTTGCGCATCGCTGGCGGCTACTTTCGTAGAAACAAGAAGGCCACCTTCCGCCTTGAAGATGTCAATCTTGACTTCGTTGAGGGGGGCCTCAACGTTGTTACTGGCCAGAGTGGCAGTGGCAAGTCCACGCTCTTACTCGCCATCCTGGGAGAGACATACCTGGAAGCTGGCAGCGTTACGGCACCGGCCGACATCGCGTTTGCCTCCCAATCATCATGGCTCCAGAACGAGACCATCCGAGACAACATTTTGTTTGGGAGTCCCATGGAGCAAGTCCGTTACAATCGAGTGCTGACTGCCTGCTGCCTCCCTGAGGATTTGCGAGAGTTGCCAGACCGGGACCAGACCGTCGTCGGCGAGAATGGAACGTCCTTGTCCGGTGGGCAAAAGGCCCGTGTTGCCTTAGCCAGAGCCCTGTACTCGAAAGCGCCCCTGGTGCTCTTGGATGATGTTTTTTCGGCCCTGGATGCCAAGACGTCGGCTGGAGTGTGGAAACACTGCTTCTGCGGCGATCTCTTGCAAGGACGAACCACGATTCTGGTTACTCAGGTCCCATGGATTTCGTCCCAAGCAGACCTTGCAATCTTGCTCGACAAGGGCCAAGTCAAGAGTGCGGAACCGAACATTGGCGTTGTCCGCCGGCCGATTAAGATTGCAGAGGTCCTAGGAGGCGACGACGACGACGGGACGGAAACAGAAACGGAGACACCACCCGAGCCGGAACTCCAGGCGAATGGGGACGCAATGAACGACACCACAAAGGTCGCTCAAGACGTACCCGTTAAAGATGTTGTCGATCAAGAGATGAAGGCAACAAGCAAGGTGGGCCGCTTAGCCAGTAAGTGAAACCTCTCTGTACTGCCTGAACTAAAGACTGACGATATCTAGTGTTCCAATACATGGGATATTTTGGGCATCCTTTGTTCGCGATATCCTGCCTCGTCGGCCTCTTGCTATCCAACGTCTTTTACTTCTCAGCTAGTTTCTGGCTGTCGATCTGGGTTGAGGCATACAACCAGAAGGCGCACGTCGACATCGCCTTTTACATGGGCATATTCGCGCTGTTCACCTTCTCAGAGCTTATTTCGTATGGCCTTATCGTCATCATGTTCGAATGGGGTACCTGGCGCGCTGCCAGGAGACTCCACAACGACTTTATCCGAGCCATTATGCGAGTCCCTCTGTCGTGGTTCAAGACGATCCCAATTGGCCGCATCACCAACAGGTTCTCCGGAGACATGTCGTCTATCGACGGCTCGCTCAGCCCCATGCTGCGTGCGACCATTGATACATTCATGATGCTGTTCTTCCGGATTGGTGCCGTGAGCGCCATCATGCCGATATTCATGCTCCCGGGTATCTTCACCTGCTTCGTGGGCGTCACAATCGGCGAGATGTACACGCGTACGGCCGTGGTGATCAAGCGACTCACCTCCTCGTCACAGTCGCCTGTATTTTCTCAGTTCGCGGATACGCTTGCCGGGCTGCCCGTCATCCGCGCGAGGAAGGACATGGCACAGTCCTTTGGCATCGAACTGGCGAACAAGCTGCGGGTCTGGTCGGCTGCGTCCGAGACGAACTACAACTGCAATCGGTGGGTTTCTGTGAGAATCGACTTTGTTACCGCCCTCGTGGCTCTGCTAGCCGGCATCATCGCCGTGTCCAAGGCCGGACTGGTGGGAGCCGGCTTGGTCGGCTTCTCATTGACCAACGCCAACGATCTGAGCCAAACCATCCTCGTACTTGTGCGAGCCATGAACGAGCTCGAGGTTGAGATGCAGAGCGTACGTCCACGACCGCCACAACCCCTACCTTGCTAATGCTAACCCTGTTTCCAGTTCCACCGAGTCAAGGAATATGTCAAGCTAGAGCCCGAGGAGAAGGACGACAAGCCGTACCCGGATGAAGGCGAGGGCGAATATGCGGACGACGAGACTAAAGTCATTCCAAAGTACTGGCCTCGTTCTGGCGAAATAGAGTTCCGCAACGTGACGATCCGATACGACACTGACGGGCCGGATATTCTCACCGATATCAACTTAAAGTTCAAGGCGGGAGAGCGAGTGGCAGTCGTGGGTAGGACAGGATCGGGCAAGAGCACCGTAAGTTGACATGTTTGACCATAGCAATTCCTGGGCTCTGACACGATACAGCTGGTTCTCTCTCTCCTGCGCTTCACCGACATCGTCTCAGGTCAGATCTTGTTCGATGGCGTCGACATCACCAAGGTTCCTCGGCGGAGACTCCGCGAGAGCCTGACTATTATTCCACAGGAAGCGGTTCTGTTCAACGGATCAGTCGAGTCTAACCTCGACCCCACCGGCCTTGTCCCCCGCGAGGAGCTCGAGGCTGCCCTCGAGAACTGCAAGGGCATCGCGTCCTTCTCGGGCGACGTGACAGAGGTCGATACTGGCACAGACGACGACGCCACGGACGCAGCCCCAACACAGAGCCGCGCCCAGGCCATCACACTATCGACCGAAGTGGACGCCCGCGGCGAAAACTTTTCGCATGGCCAGCGCCAGGTCTTATCGCTGTGCCGGGCGCTCATCCGCAAGAGCAAGCTGATGCTCTTGGACGAGGCAACCGCCAGCATGGACTACGAGACGGACCGCGGCATCCAGCAGGTCCTGCGCAACGAGCTCGAGGCCACGGGCGATGGCGGGACCCTTGTCACCATTGCTCATCGGCTGCGAACCATTATCGACTACGACAGCGTGGTGGTCATGAGCGCAGGCCGAGTTGTAGAGTACGCTACCCCTGTTCCTCTTTGCCGCTCGTGCCAGCTGTACAAAGTAACTAACACGGGATCCCCCCTTTCCAGAAACGGCCCTCCCAAGGAGCTATACGACGCGAAGGGCCTGTTTTACGACATGGTGCGCCACAGTGGCGAAGAGGACGAGCTTCAAGGGCTGCTGGAGGAGAAATAGAGAGGCCGTCACCCGCACGACGACGACTGCAAACCTGTGGGTTCAGTTTTGCATAAAACGCTTATGCTCTATCCCCAGTAAAAGACTGGCAGAGAGGCGTGCCAAAAGTGTGGTCTAATGGGGGTTGGGGGAAAAGGATCATATGAAACGGCCTCGCATTAATACATGGCCCAAAATGGAGGGGGAAAGGCGCAAATATTGTAGCAAAGATTGTACATTCAAGTTTCAAAGATAGTTTGGCGGCACCGGAAGTATAAAAGCATGTCATGGCCAGCCACCTATGCATGGACTCAAGCATGTCATGTTGTGTCACATCACGTTGGAGAGCCACTACAACCAAGCAGAGTACTCGTATGTAGCATATGACAGAGCCACAACAGGCGTGACACTCGGTGCCCGCCGTCTCGTGTATGTTGTGCTCGCGGGCTACTACCATGAAAACTTGTACACGAAAAACATGAGCATTTCCTCCCCACCAAGTCTCCCCAACGCCGTAACTCTGTATGAATTGCAACATCAGCGCGTGCGTGCGTGCGTGCTTTCGGGCCCCGGGCTGGTCGCTCCTGTTCCGATGGTGGTATCGTAGGGCGCATTGCATGCATCGACTCATCGTCTGCCCCCATTTAGGCCTATCCAATGCGCGCACGGGTGCGCTTCCCCGCTCGGCTTTGCGTATCCTCGTTTATTGTCCATTAAACTGCTGGCCCTCCATGGCCTGCGGGTTGGATTCGACGTTGTGGTATTCGAGGATCTCCGAGTACCTGCGCACCCTGTCAGCACTCATCACTTGTCCGCGGCGTCTGCAAACTCACATCATGATCTTCCACGTGTCGACGGGCAGATCGGCGTCGTTGAAGCTCCAGTCGAACTTTTCGTCGGCGACCGGCTCATCGCTGGGGTCATGATACGGGGAGAGGTATTCGTGAGCGAGAGCATCCGTGGCTGTTATCCGCTTCTTTGGGTCGAAGACGAGCATGCTCTCCAACAGGTCGATGGCTGCAAGGTCTCGGTCAGTTTGTGCATGGGGTAGCACCTGAAGGGGTCCTCGACTCACCTGCGGCGTCGGCGTTCTTGAACTTATCCTTCAGAGGCAGCCGCTCGCGCTTCGGCAGAGACTTGACAAACCGCAGCGTCTAGAGGAAACGTCAGCTTCAGCCCATGGAATTGTCGTAAAGGGGACACGCACATTCTCGCTCGCAATGGTGTTGATGACATCGTCCGGGGGAGTGCCGAGCAGCTCGGTGATGATGGAGAACTGGTTCACGTGGTCCTTGCCGGGAAAGAGCGGCTTGCCCTCGAGCATCTCGGCGAAGATGCAGCCGGCGCTCCATATGTCCACCTCGACATCATACTTTTGCCATGTGAGCATGATCTCCGGGGCTCGGTAGTATCGCGTCGAGACATAGCCGGTCATCTGGGGGTCCTGGATTCGGGCGAGGCCAAAGTCGCAAATCTTGAGATCGCAGTTCTCGTTGACGAGGATGTTGCTGGGCTTGAGGTCGCGGTGGACGACGCCGGCCGAGTGTACATATTTCAGGCCGCGCTGCGGCAGAGGTGCGTTAGCAGGCATCCACCAGGCTGCAGTAGGACCGGGGAGCGGGA
This sequence comes from Tolypocladium cylindrosporum, assembly GCA_024340765.1. Lineage (NCBI taxonomy): Eukaryota > Fungi > Ascomycota > Sordariomycetes > Hypocreales > Ophiocordycipitaceae > Tolypocladium > Tolypocladium cylindrosporum. The sequence continues at coordinate 47,720 of JALHCC010000482.1, forward strand.
AGCTGCTGCGGGGGTGCGGCGTACGTACCATGATCTGGTAGAGAAAGTACTGGATGAACTGCTTCTCGAGCGGTCGCGAGGTCAGTAACCGATGCAAATCGGTACCGAGGAGCTCTGTGACGAAATAGCTGCGGGGGGCTCAGTCAGTATGGCGCCCTGCGGGGTGCAGGCGGCAGCAGGTGCGACGTACATGTCTTCGAGGGGGGAGATGAAGATGTCGCTGAGGGAGATGACCTGCAGAGGCGGGGTCAGCATCAAGTCCATATCCTGCACGAGGCCGCGTAGGTACGGGTCGGGGGCCATACATTTTCGTGGCGGAGATGCTTGAGCAGCTTCAGCTCTCGGTATGTGCGCTTGGCGAGGACAGGCGTGCTGAAGGGCTTCATAATCTTCTTGACAGCGACGTTCTGGTTCGTAAGCTGGTCTCGGGCGGAGCTGCGGCAGCGGAGAATCGGATCAGTATGGAGCTTCGCGCAGGCAGACGCAGTTTGGGGAGCAGACATACCAGACGAGGCCGAAGGCTCCCATGCCGACAGGCTGGAGGTCAGAGTATCTGGTCGGACGGCGGTCAGCGGGCAAGGGACGAGGCGGCGGCGCTGGAGGCTCACCTCGACGTGATCTCAAACGTCGTGCCAAAGATCTGGGCACGCACGAATTCGGCCATGATTGCGGTGTGCGGTGCGCGGTGCTTCGCGTCGTTGCGGCGACAGGGGATGCGGGAGGAGCAGCGAAGGGGACGGGAGGGGAGGGTCTGAGGGTCTGAGGAGGCGTGAATATGAGGAAGCACAGCACTGTTGGGTGGGTTGGTCTGTCACTTGTCGCAGCGCAGGGCCGATGGCGGGGTCGGCTCTGGACGGCTGCGAGGCGGCGGGGCGGGGCGCGGCCAGGAGTGGCTCGTGGATGCGCTGCTGGTGCTCGTGATGCTCGTCGTGCTCGGTGCTCGATGCTCGCTGCCAGCTGCCAGGGGATGCGGACGGCGAGTTGATTAAGTTGACAGAGCAAGAGATGGAGGTGGGCGTCGACGGGACTTTATTGTTAGCTTCCTCGGTGGGTTTGGGTTTGGGTTTGGCTGGCTGCCGGGTCCGCAAAGGCCGATTGAGGGTAGCGCAACGGCGAAGATGCAGGTTCGGGGCGCGACCGACGGGGGGCAGCGCGGCGACAGGCAGCTTGGGCCAAAACGAGACCCGATGAAGAGGAAACTGGCAGGCTACCTCAAGGGCTCAACGTCAGCAGCAGCTCGACCTCGCGGTGCAGTGTCGTCATCCGGCATCAGCCATGGAAGAGGACGGGGACGACAGGGACAGAGCAGGCCCTGCTGGCTGCGGGCAAAGGACCCTGTCCCGTCCACTGGCAGCGGTGCCCTGAAGACTCTGGCTCCTGACTGGGGGGCCGGGGGCCACAGCCACAGTGACACCACCACCGCTGGTCAGTCCCTGGCAAGCCTCGCCAGCAGCATCACCGCTCCATGCAATCCAGCAACCCCGGCGGCTCGGGAGGCAAGACGCAGTCGTTGCACGGCAGCGGCCCTCGTCGCATGACGTCTTGCGGGCGATTCCGACTCGGCCGGGTGCCAGCCCGCGGCCCGGGGGAGCATTTGGCATCGCGGAGGCCTTGGCCCTCCTCCACCTACATGGGGAGGAGACTGGGTAGGATGCTGGGGAGGATGCTGGGGAGGATGCTGTGTAACGGGAGTTGTTCCCGCGTACGGAGTACATACCGTATGTATTCTCGACTCTGCGTCTGGGAGTCCTCGGTTGCAAGCGGTTGCGACGCTCGAGAGTCCGTTCTCCTGGATATACAATCCCCGCTGAAGCGTCGCCGGGGCCGATGGATGGCGGGGTCCCAGCACCTGGGCAAAGTCACAAGGTCGGGCGGGCGTCGAAACGAGCGGGCGTCTGCTTCTTGCTGTCGGCTCGTTTTGCGAGGAAGCAGAGGAGAAGCGGGGAGGGGGGAGGGAAGAGAAGAGAGAGAGAGAGAGCTGGGTCGTGGTGAAGAGGGCAAGTATATTGTATGGGTCCCGCTGGGGCCGTGTGAGTTTGATCGATCGAGATTCCTCGGTGCGCAGGCCGTCGTCGTGGGCCGCTAGGTGGTATCGCGGAATCTAAATTCACACACGACACGATGCACGAGGCAGGGAGCTGCCACGGCGGTGGAGGGAAGAGGAGAAGACAGAAAGCGAGAGTACGAGTAGACGGGAAGAGGGGAATGCTACAGCAGTACCTACATATCGGCGTGGGGGATTGTGACCTGGGAGCCATCGAGACCTGCTTCGTCATCGAAAGCCGGAACAGGGTCTGAGCCGGTGCTGTTCTCGGGGTACGTGTCCGTATCTCTCTCCTGTTATCTCTCACTCGAAATGCTGGACCTGGACAGAGACCAATTGCCCATCCGAGCCCTCCATGGCGTCGTCACCCGGAGGGTGGCTGATAGGCCAATGCTAGCAGCAGCAGCAGCAGCAGCAGCAGCAGCAGCATTCGCGCGCCATCCCGTCCCTCCATCAGGGCATGCTCGGGCATGTGGGCATTGCGTAGGTGCCGTTTCCCAAGGACTCGTGGATTCGAATCGATTGCGGCCCTGTATCCTGTATCCTGCATCTATTTCATCGACAGGGCCCTGCGGTCCATGCTGCCAGCTCAGTGCATTCCCCCCGCCATCAATGTCTGCATCGGCGCAACGTGCCGCGTCCAGCGCTTCCACCCGTCGAAATCCATGCAAGATGTTGATGCCCGCGCGCATGGGAATCTGATTCGCCCGTGTCCTTCTGGCTCTGGGCCTGACGTCAGGAGCCCGCATCGCATCCTCTTAGCGCCAGCCAGGTATCTCGCCTCGTCCTGCTGGCGAAGTGGTACTCCCCGTCCGCTAAACCCTCCCGCGCCGACAGGCCGCCCCCTCCCTAAGCCCATTGCTGTGCCCATCGACGACGCAGTGGCGAATCGGGGCAAGTTGCCGACCTGGGCGATGTTGAGGAGGATATCCTCCGCTGCCTCCGCCGTTGGGCCAACGACTCCATCCGAAAATACCGGCGCCGACACGAACCGTCCACCCGGCTTTCGGTGCCCTTCGCGTGCCATGTACTCGTACTAGCTCAGGGCCTGCTGGAGCCATCACTCAGCTCGTTCGAGTCCAGCCGGTTCCAGACCAGGTCCTGGATCGTAGGGAGTTCCCGTCTCCAACACCGGCAAGACAGGTCACAGTCTAGGACGGCCGGGAGATGCGCCGCGTATCTCGTCCATAGCCAACGGAATTGTATCAAGTATGCAAAATATGTAGATCCTAAACCAGTACTCTGCGCGGCATGCCGTTCCTCCACCCCTCCACACGACTTGCGGCACGCCCGTCTACTCCCGCACGTCCAGCGGCTCCACGTTCCAGATGCCCTCGGCGTACTCGTTGATGCACCGGTCGCTGCTGAAGAAGCCCATGCGTGCCACCGACACGATGCACTTGGCCACCCACTCGTCCTGCTTCCGGTACGCCTCGTCCACCAGCTCCTGCGTCTCGATGTAGCTGTGGAAGTCGTCCGACACCAGGTAGTAGTCGCCGTGCTGCCGCACCGCCGCGATCATGGCGCTGAAGTCGTGCACCGAGCCGAACGTGCCCTTTTCGATCTCCTTGAACACCTTGTCCAGGTCAGCGTCGATGCTGTGAGAGCCGTACGTGTGCGCGTGGCGGAGGTCCTCGACCTCCTCGGCGAGGTTGCCAAACAGGAAGATGTTGTTCTCTCCAATCTCGCGCGTGATTTCAATCTATTCCGTGTCAGCGGTGAGACCATTGGGCAGGGCTCCCGATGGTGGACAACTTACGTTTGCTCCGTCACAGGTGCCGATGATGAGGCCGCCGTTGAGGACAAACTTCATGTTGCTGGTTCCCGAGGCCCTGGGAAACTCGTTAGTACTCTGAACGCCCCATGCACGGCTCGGTGGACGTACTCGGTTCCGGCCGTGGAGATGTGCTCGCTTATGTCTGACGCGGGGCAGATTATCTCGGCCTTGCTGACGTTGTAGTCCTCCAGGAAGATGACCTTGAGGAGGTCGCCAATCTCCTCGTCGTTGTTGACGACGGACCCCACGGCGTTGACGAGGTGGATGATCTGCTTGGCCATCCAGTAGCCCGGAGCAGCCTTGCCGCCAAAGATGGAGACGCGAGGAAGCTGCTTCTTCCTCTCCTCGGGGCTCATGGCCTTGAGAGACAGGTACCGGTGGATCACGCCAAAGATGTTGAGCTGCTGCCTCTTGTACTCGTGGATGCGCTTCACCTGGACATCGAACAGCGACGCGGGGTTGACGGTGACGCCCGTTGTCGTCTTGATATGCTTGGCCAGGCGCACCTTGTTGGCGTACTTGATCTCTGCCCACTCGCGACGAAACGCGGCGTCCTTGGCATACGGCTCGAGCCGGTTGAGGTTCGTCAGGTCCTTGAGGAACCCGTTGCCGCCACACTTGGAGGCAATCAGCTCCGAGAGGCGTGGGTTGGCCTGGTGCAGCCATCGCCTGGGCGTGATGCCGTTCGTCACGTTGGTGAACTTGTCCGGGCCGTAGATCTGCACAAAGTCCTTGAAGATGGTGGTCTTGATCAGGTCCGAGTGCAGCTCGGCCACGCCGTTGACCTTGTGCGACCCGACAATGGCCAGATATGCCATGCGCACCATCTTTGGCTGCCCTTCTTCGATGATGGACACCCGTCGGAGCATGTCTCTGTCCTCGGGGAAAGCCTTCTCCACCGTCTGGAGGAAGTAGAGGTTGATGTCATAGATGATCTGCAGGTGTCTCGGGAGGAGGTGCTGCATCAGTCCAACCGGCCACTTCTCCAAAGCCTCCGGGAGCACGGTGTGGTTGGTGTAGCCAAACTTGAGCGCATGTTAGCGGATGCCCCCGGGTCCGAGAAAGATAGGTAAAGCATACCGTGCTGGTAACAATGTCCCACGCGAGGTCCCATTCAAGCCCCTCAATGTCGATGAGAATGCGCTGCAGCTCGACAATGGCCAACGTCGGGTGCGTGTCGTTGAGCTGGATGGCGACCTGGTCAGGGAACTCCGTCCAGGCGCGCTTCGACTTCTTGAAGCGGCGCACAATGTCGTAGAGCGACGCGGACACCCAAAAGTACTGCTGCTTCAGGCGCAGCTCTTTGCCTCGCTCCAAGTTGTCGTTGGGGTACAGCACGGCGCTGATGGTCTCGGCACGCTGCTGGTCGGCAACGGAGCTCTCATAGTCGCCGTTGTTGAACTTTTGGAAGTCGAACTCGCCGCCTGATGCCTTGCTGGACCACAGGCGAAGGTTGTTGGTGGTCGGGGTGTCGTATCCGGGGATGGGGACGTCGTAGGCAACGGCCACCACGATCTCGCCTCCTTCCCAGGTCGACACCGTCTTGCCGTCGGCGTTGGTCGTCTTGTTGACATGACCGTAGAATTGGATCTGCCACGATGGGTCAGCTACGTCAGGGCACCAGGGGCTCAGCTGAGAGGCTCTCTCACATCGACGGTCACGTCGTGACGGGGAAACTCCCAGGGGTTAAAGTCCAACCAGTAGTCGGGAACCTCAACCTGGTATCCGTCAATGATCTCCTGCTTGAAGATGCCATATCTGTATCTCAGGCCATAGCCCCAGGCGGGGTAGTTGAGGGAGGCCAGGCTGTCGAGGAAGCAAGCAGCCAAGCGACCCAGGCCACCGTTTCCGAGGGCGGCGTCGTGCTCCTGGGTGATGATATCCTCAATCCTGAAGCCGAGGTCCGAGAGACCCCCTATCACCGCGAGTCAGCGCATCAATCTTTGGCATCAGGCATGTCAGCGCGACACCCACCCTTGGCCGCGTCCTTGAGCCCGACGTTGAGCATGGCATTGTCCAGTGCCCGTCCCATGAGAAACTCCAAGCTGAGGTAGTAGACACGCTTGGTGTCGCGGTACGTCTGGCGCTGCTGGGTCTTGTTCCAGTCGGTGATGAGGCGGTCGCGGAACGCAAGGCTCGTCGCTGCGTAGGCGGCCGTCTCGTCGCAGTTGAACATGCTGCGGGCCAGCGTGGTCTCGACATGGCGGACGACCTCCTTCTCGAAGCCAGCCTTGTCAGTGAAGTTTTGGACCTGATTCCTCTGCCACGCCTCGCGCTGCGGTTCGGGGATGGAGGCTGCGGCAGTGATTAGTACACATCACCGAAGGACCATCAGACAGCGGGGAACGGCGTTTACCTTCCACGCTCTTGATCTCGCCGGCTCCAAAGCCAGTAAAGGTCCTCTTGTGCTTGGGTCGGGAGATGCCCGCCGGACCCACGGCACCCTGGATGTCCACAATTGGAGCTCCCGTCGAGGGCCGGCGCTCTCGGGAAGGCAATCGCTTCGGCTGTTCGGTCGCCATTGTTGTGCTACGTTGACGGTCACAAGTCAAGCGAGCTGAATTGAAAATGAAGAAAAGATGCCTCGAGCACAGTTGCTTCCGGGAGATCCGTCCACGAGTACGGAGGAACGTACGAGGGAGGTCCAGGAGCTATGGTGGGGTTGAAGCGGGGTGACGGAGGCGCGGGGAACCAAGCTCTGGGCTCACCTTTGGGGCTCGCAGGGATGGTCAATCGCAGCGCAACGATATTGATACCAGACTCGGAGGAGGATGTGGTTGCAGGATAAGAATACAGAGAAGTGGATTGGGGAGGAGGAGAGCAGCATGCAAGAGGGGAGATGAGCGAGGAGATGCATCACATGTCGTGTTCGTCGCTGGTCTCTGGTTTACGAATACATCTCCCTCGCGCCCGTTATGATACGCTGCGGGCTGCATCAAGCTTCGGCGCGGGGCGGCCCAAGCAAGATAGCGTCATCTAAATGCAGGCGCCTTCCATGTCGCCTCGCCTCACCGCGCGTCTGCCATCCTGATGGTCGTTCCACCGTCGTATCTTCCTTCAACCCAACCCTTGCCACTCTTCCTGGGCCATACTTCCCGGGCCGCTCTCTCCGCGTCATGCTGCTTGCTCCATAGTCGACCCCGTACGTACGAGTAGCCCAAAGTCAAACTCGAAGCTCCACCGCAGCCAGGAAGCCAGTACGGATACCGCCGAGAATGAGCCTCAAGCTGGAGCCTCCGTTGGCTAGCCCCCGGTGGATCTTGCGACAACAAAGGTGGTGTCGATGGTGCCGGCCGCTTCGACGCCCTCAAGTATTGAACCGTCGCCGTCTTTGCACGCGGCATTTTCCCCTCACTTTCTGCGCAACTGCGCTGTACAAAGCGTCCAACGGGGTATTCAACATGTTCTAGTCGTGGACGCCCATTTCGTCCTGAGCCATCGACCCCACCCCCGTGTCGGGCATCAGGTCCTCCACCTCGGTTGGAGAGCCGTTGACCGCGGCCGCAATCACAGGCCTGGAACGCGGTCCTGCATCTCATTCTCCAGTGATATCCAAACTTCCCTCACACCGTCTCCAAGTAATCATATCAACCGTATCGTCATTCAATTCCGTGCCGTCCACCGAGCTCGAAGCGATCCAGGCATCGCACCTGCAGCCACATAAACATTAAATACAGCCGTACGCACCGCATTCGAACTGTCGGCTGTTTCCATCCATGAGCACGCACGTGCTGGCTGGTTGAGAACGTGTCTGGGCCAGAAGCTGGTTCAGAGGCTCGGTTTGGGGTGAATTAGAGTAGTTTGCCGCCCGTTACCGGCCATGTCGTGAAGGAGAAAAGTGAATGAAAATGTGTCCTCGAACCAGATGAACGCCGCCGAGAAAGGATCGGCCCTCCCAAAACTCCAGACAATGCTGTACGACGCCAACACCCCCGCAACCCGCTTGCTTCGCAGTCGGCAGCCTGTGGTAGGTAGACCATCAGAGAATACCCGAGTCCTTAAGCGCGTTGTTCAAGATGGTCTCCTTAACAGCTGCGAAGACGAGTCGGATGTTCGATGTATCCGTCGCTTGGGTCAGGCTAAAGCGAGGTCAACATCTCCCCAGCCGCATTCCTGAGGGGGGACTGCACTTACTGCGGATATAGGTTCAAGTGTGCCCTGTTGACTTGGTTAAAGCGCCATAAAAGGTATTTGGCTGCCTTGTTGACGTCGTTACCGCCGGAGTAATCTGGGAAGTAGTTGCCCAGGGGTGATCGAGTGAGCTTCTGCTTGAAAATGTCCACCTTGTTGAGAAACAGGATTATACTAGTCCTCATGAACCATCGCGAGTTGACCACTGAGTCGAAGAGCAGTAAGCTCTCCATCATACGGTTCTGTTCTCGGCCGTTAGATATCGCTCGTTGTGGCTCGAATGCGGTCTAAAACGCACCTGACTGCTCTCTTCGAGAAGGACTTGATCGTATTCGCTGAGCGCGACGCAGAAAATGATTGAGGTCACGTTCTCGAAACAATGAATCCATTTCTTTCTCTCACTCCTTTGCCCGCCAACATCGAACATGCTAGGGACCCAGTTAGCTGCCAAAAAAGCAAGACCCTAATCACGATGCGGGACCCGACTGACTGTATGCTGAGCTGCCCCATTTGGAACCGCGTTTCGTAGATACCAGTGGTCTTTGTTCGTGCTCGCAGCACGTCCATCTCGTTGGGCAAGTAATCCGGCGCAACAATGCGCATCACCTCCTGGAAAAAGCTGCGTCGCAACACGCGTTAGCACGCCCTCAGATAGGCCAGCTAGCTCAGCAACTCACTATTCAGCCGAGTCCATGAGGTAAAACTCGGTCTGGTGCTCCATCAACTGGTCCCTGGCCGGGTCGGACCACAATGACTGCACAGCGATGCCCACCTGGGGGTCGATGTGCGCCTGCGGACCGGACTCGGCTTGGTAGTCCATCAAGAACTCTATGTGGCGCCTGTTCCCGTCGATATGCGGCTCGATGTCGAACTGCTGCATGGCGGTGATGACGGCCTTGGCGCACTCGACCAAGTTCTTGAAGACGGTAGGTCTGTAGTTGTATAGCTCATCCTCGGAGTACCCTTTCAGGTGGATGATCTTCATCTGCTTGACAATTGTCGACTTGCCGCTCTCGCCAGAGCCTGTGAATCATGTCAGCAGGGGAGAATTTCAGCATCCGTCCGTCGCCGTACCTAGCAGTAATATCTTGCATTCCTTTCGTAATCTCTTGGAGTCCTCCTCGAGAGCCTTGTCGATGGCCTGGCTCTTCTTCTTCTGCTCTGCCTCCTCGCTGCTGGAGCTCATACACCCGCCCATCGTGAACAAGCTGGCGGGTTCGACGATTGCACGCCGAAGCACCCGTTGAGGGACAGGTTCGGTCGGCCGGCGACGCGGTCAAGGCCACCAGATGGCGCGATGATACCGGGGCTACTGACCCATGGGCGTTGGCGAGGGTAGAGTCGCGGTCGTCGCGACGGACGATGTCGTGGGCGACGACGAGGCTATTGGCGACAGGTCGTTCGGCACAGGCCCGGGCTCACGGCAATGCGCGCACTGTTTGTAGACGTCGCAGCCGAAGCGGTGGGTGGTGAGGCTGGTTGGGACGTGAGGACGTGGCGGAGCGGCCCGACGGGGGAGCAGAGCTGGCCTCGGCGGATGGCGAGGACAAGGGAAGAGATCAGGCTCGTCGTCGGATCAGCGATGGGTACCGGTGGGAGCTGGGGTCGAGGGCGCCGCGGTACTCGGTCGGCGTAGCGGGACAGCGAGCGAGAGGGTGGTAGATGGAGGTTGCAGTGGCAGTGGAAGCCAAGCACCCTCCAGGCGCGATGACAATGACAGGCTGGGGGAGGGCTACGCCAATTGGCGGCGAGCGGTGGTGAAGGATGGTGGAGGAGGTCCCCAACCCCAGCCGTAGGCAACTCTGTACGGATACCGCTGGATCTCCCAAAAAGAGGCACTCGACGTCAGCACCTCCACGCCCGACCGCTGAGACGCTAGCTCGGTGTGTCTTATAGCCCGTACGAGTAGACGCTGGCTGCAGCCTCAACGGGTGAATGGCGTTGTTGAACAGGGCGAAACAGTCGAATGGTAAGGTACCTAATGAAACAGACCGCCCTGGGAGCAAGAGGGCAAACAACGGACGGAACAATTCGCTGCCGGGGTTGATTGGTACCTTGATGTAGAAGTACAGGCGCAGGCGCACGAGGCGAGGGGAAAGAGGAAAGACGCCGACCCGCAGGAGATTGAGCCGCGTCCTTTGTGCTGTCCGTTGAGGTACCGGTACAGACGTTGACGGGCCAGGCAGACACCAACAGCTGCAAGTCCAGAGCTCCTTACAGGTAGGTACATAAGAGTACGTACTCGCGCACACGACTGTTTGAGATGACCTCCTCACCCAGATACTCGGATTGCAAGGTTTAATTCGCTATTATTACCTCCATCGTACCAGCCGACGTCCTCAGCCAGACGAGGTGCATTGCTCCTCTCCCCACCGGCCGCAGACTTGCCGCTGACATGCCGCTGACTGGCCGCTACTTGCCGTTGACCTGCCGCTGACCCTGTCCGGCGGTGGGAGGCGGTAGAGCACTAATTATCTCAAGCCACCGAAGGAAGGCACCGCAAGAACACGCCCCGCGGCCGATTGCTGGAAGAAGCTTGGCTGGCTCTCGCAGCTTGGGTGCAGCTCACAGATCTGTTTGCTAACGCAGCCGGGCAAGCCAGGGCTTCCACTTGCGCCCTCCGATACGAGTTTGGCCAGAAGAGCTCCTCCCGCTTGCTCCCGTCGCTGATGAGCTGGGGGCTCGAGGTGGAGAAGCGCCTCCTCAACAGCCTAGCATCGCGCACCTGCGCACGCTGGCACGTTCGCCTCGCCGCGGGTGGAGTGGAGGCTGATGGAGATGGCAGGGGCCGGTGGGAGCTTGCCTGGTGTCTCGAGAGCCAGCAGAGCTGAGCTCGTGAAGAACACCTAGGCTCACGGGGAGCTGTCCGTGCCAAGCGGCCGACATGATAGAACAGCGCGCATATCCAGCAGCGGTGCATGCTTACAAGGACAAGGGCGCATGACCAAGCACCAGGACGTTACGTGCTTTTCACCACAAGGGCAGCGGCCGGTGGGTGGCATTCCAATGCCCAAGGTTGCCCTGCAGCAATGACGAACCAACGCATGCACCGCGGCGTCTCGCATGTGCCAGTGAGTGGCGCCGTGGCCGCACAAAAGCCCTTCGCTCCAGCCAAAAGAGACGGCCGGTGATGAGCCCGTCAGATGTCCATGTCTCATCGTCAGGCCGTCGCAGAACCCGGGCTCCGAGTTGCGCCCAGACGTGATGCGCCCTCGCCACGGTTTGACATTGGCGTTTGTTTGTCACCGACAAACCTCGCGCTGCATGCGCCGGAAACCCGAGGCCCGCCCTGATTAATAAGGCACTGGACAGAGCACGAGCTGTAAGCTACCGCATGCAGTCGAGGTCCACGCCTGCAGGCTGCAAGCCATGCCTCCTTTCACCAGAATGCGAGCAGACTGAGGAACAAGTACGAGTACAAAGTACGGAGTAGTACGAGTACATGGTTCACGGGCTCCACTGCTTCAAACGTGGCAGGCTACTTCGTACTCGTACGGACTATTATCCATGTTATCGACAGCTAATGCAGTTTGTAGCTTCAGGTGCTCGGTGAAGCGTGGCTGCCCAAGCTTGAAGTCGAGAGATGCCACCTCTCTGGCCCATCAATTCCCTCATCCAACACCCCTTGATGCTCATCAACTGCAGAAACTGTGCTTGCTCCATAGGGCCGGAATATTCTGTCCCTCGTACCCCGGGCTTTTGTGTACGAGATACGAAGTACGAATAGCACCAGAGACAACCGGCATCAGGGCACCATCAGCCCCCAAGTTGACCTCCGCATCACGCCTCACCTCCCCGTCGCGGTCCCTGGCAGGGCTCAAACGCCCCCTTGTGGCTGCAGCTAAAATCGGCCGATGGATCGTCGGCACCCCTATCCTATCACAAGCTCGAGGCCGCCTCAGCGCCAAGAACAAACCCGCCAGGTGTCTACTCCGTACGGAGTGCTTGACCAACTTACGAGGACGGACTACAAGCCACAGCCCTGATTTGTACTAGATGTGCTAATTGGGTCACAAGTTCATAAGTTACCGAGCCAACACGGATCCAGGAGTGGTCTGATGGCATCGCATGCACTCCCAGATCGAGCCGTCCCACGATTACACTCAGGGACAGGCGCGGCCCATGCGAACAGAAGACGAGTTATGGCGCCCGGCGGCATGCCAGGCGCAAGGTCGCCCAGGAACAGGAGGACCCTGGCGCATCTCCAATTTGTGACGACAGGGAACACACGTGGCCGATTGGGTCTGGACGCTCGACGGTCTCATTTGTGCATGCCGTCGCCCTCAGCCCGGCTCCATGGGTTGTTTCCTCCCTATTTCCTTGGTTTCCACGTGCTTGTGCAGCCAAGACTCCCTTCTGCAGTACTGTAATAATAGGCCATCACGATGGGCAAGCTTCGTCATGTGTACGAGTACTCGTACTTCTCATGAAGTACTCGTACGAAGACATGACAAACAGCCCCCATCCACACGCAGAGGTTCATTTACCAGCCAAAGCTTGGCACCTGCACATCAGGGTAGGGGCCGCTTGGGGACCGTAGCAAACCGAATGTGGATTACTTATTCTTGCATCGCGCGTTCAAACCAACAAAGTTATATACTTGCATGGTCGGTGGGTTTCGCCTCACGAGGGCCTCCTGTTGGCTGGCTAGAGACACCGAGCAGGTCGCCAACCGAATGCGAAACCGTTGCGGATAGGATATTACCACCAACGTGAGATTGCCCATCGCTCAAAGCGCGCGTAGATGACTTGCCATGACTTCGTAACCTCAACCCTTTACACCTCTCACATGTCTGCGTCCATTGCAGGAAGATTTACAAGCCATTCCTCGGGTACCTAAGTTTACTCTCGTTGCTAGATTAGTTGCCAGAGACTACGGAGTACTGCAAGATTCAAGCTCCGGCGTGGCAATACGCAATGCAGGACACGCTGGCAGGCCGACGAAAGAACTGTATATGGCACTGCTCGATTTTGTCAACTTGGCATCGCCAGTCTCCTCACTCTGTCGCCCATAGGCCATGCTCTGTTCTGATCTACATAGCAAGAACGTACCTGGGTTCTTTGGGTTGTTTACCATTTACGGAGTACTCGTACACACACACATGCCTCTATTTGCTCTCGCGGCTGTCGACTTCGCCAATCCGACTGTCCAATCGCCGCGGCAAGCCCCTTCACAGTCGGCAGTGATACTTTTGCGCCATGGTCCTCCATCCGACCACCTGGATTACACCGATTACACTTCCCCACACATGGCGAGAGACAATGCACTCATAGGCCTGTTGCCCACGTGATGCGGTGGAGGCTTGGCGGGACGGCTCCTGATGCCGTCTCCAGTTGCCAGCAAATCTCGAGTAATTCATTGGTGATCTGCATTCGCAGTCCGCACCACCACGCACCACGACAGGGGCAATTGGATGCCGACGACGAAAATGTGCGATAGGGCCCAAGCTGCTATCCCCTGCCGCCGCCGCATCGTGCTGACTGACGTGCATCGCGCAGACCGGGCCATCTACGAGTACGAGTACAGGCAGCATCGCCAGCGCATCCGCCTCTCGAGCAGCCGAGCCGCCTTCGCATCCATCGCCGCATGCCAGCATCGTCATCCCTCCACCCTTTGGCTGGACACGCCGACCCCGACTTCCCCGCCGCAGTGACACTTCATCGTGCATTGCTGCACGTCGCTGTCGGACGGGCTCGCTCGGCAGAGCTCCCATGGTAGTTCCTGACCGCCGGCCATTCCACCCTAGAAGCCCCGGACTCGCCCGCCCCCCGTTGGCACACCTGGACGAGAGCCGACGCGCCAGACCAGACCATCTGTCTGTCTGTGTGTAAGCCAAAGATATATATGGTGCAGCTGGTGGCATTCATCCGCCTCTCCTGACCTGCGCCCCGGGTGCTGCCGCCGCCGGACACCTGCCGATCCGACTCGCATCTCTCCGCCGCCCCGGACACGACGGCGCCGCCCTGGTCCTCGAGACCCCCGAGGGACGCTTTGAGACTCGACCAAAGGCGCATGGATCCTTCATAGCGGCGCACAGCCCCCGCAACTCCTGCAAGGCATCGCCGGTGCACCGATCCACGGCACCTAAGACAGTATGAGCGGCGAGGACGACGACGGCTCCCAGAATGGGACGGAGATACAGTCAGTGCTGTCGCCAATAAGCCCGCTGCCGCCTGACACACCGTCTAGCGCCGGTTTCACGCCGCTGGTGACTGTCGTTGGCTTTCACCATGCCCGCGGTCCCGAGGTCGAGAACTGGTTTGGCGCCGCCGACGGAGTTGACCCAGCGGCCGACTTTGGATGGTCCTTGCTCCCATTCATGGCCTTGAGTGACGGAGCTCATGCGTGAGTTCTCTCCCCATCGGCCTGCCTCCCGGTGGCCAATAGGCGCCCGGGTAAGCTGACAGCTCCCCAGTTCGGAGGAAGACTTCTCATACTTTACGTTACTGCGACCAAAGACCGGGAATGAGCCAGCGACGTCCCTGTTCGGCATATCATGTACCCGGCAGCTCGACTCCTCACGGCTCATCAACCGGCCAGCCGATGTGACCCGCTCAACTGTGCAGAAAGCCGTCGTGGTGATCGCGGATAGCCCGCAGTTCTTTGGCATGCTGCGTGAACGGCTCAGCATCGTCACCCAGGCTTGGTTTGCCCAGCGCGAGTTCACGGATACTGAGATCCTGCGGAGATTCCAGGAGAGCCTCGCAGATGAAAAGGCCAGAGGCATCATGGAGGACTCTGGTCGTGACCAGTATTTGGGCATGAGTCTGCGGGAGCTCATCCACGAGTTCAAGTGGCAGACCCTCGTCCTGTTCAAGTGCTGTCTTCTCCAACCAAAGGTACTTATACGACGTCGCGGGAGTGGTGCAGAGCAAGGAAGAACTGACTGACGCTCGCAGATGCTATTCTTCGGCTCCAGATGCGACCGGTTGTGCATGGTCCAATACTCTCTTATTTCCCTGATACCCGGACTTTTGCGCAACCTGCAGGACTGTGCGGATCCAGAACTGGACAGCTACGAGAAGAAGCTCTCGCAGCCCACGAGTCTGCAGAGCAGTAACCGTGACTCTCTTTTGTCGTTCATGGGGCTTCCTTTGCAAATTTTCGGCAAGGTAAGAGCAGCTGTGCCAGGTTCCCGAAGGCGATCGCTAACCGTTGCTGCAGGGCAGCTTTTTCGGTCCATATACCCCATTACAGCAGCTCGACGTCTTGGCCGACTTTGGTACCAAATCATATCTAGTCGGCAGCACAAACTCCCTGCTACTCCAGCAAAAGGATCGGTACAGCGACATACTCATCAACCTGGACGAGGACACGGTCAACATCACGTCCGCTTCCCTTAAATCGGTGCTGGCGCTGACCGCAGCGGACCGAAGATGGATAGACTACCTGACGCAGGAAGTCAACGAGACCTGGGACGACACGAATCCAAGCAGACCCAAGACGATGCAGTATGTCGGAAGCGAGGAGTTTATCCGATCACAGTTTGAAGCGTACATCTTGGGCCTGATATCTTCCGTCAAATTCCACAACTTCCTCGCCGCCAACGTCGACGGCTCCAAGGGGCTCACGGGGGCCGAGGATCCAGCCGTGGATTTCGGGCTAGAATGGGTCGAGTCCTGGATGCGCACGGAGAACTACCGCATGTGGGACGCTCACACCGACTCGAACCTGTTTGCCGTCTCTGAACCAAAGCACCCCTGTGCCGGCGGCCTGACTATCGACGACGTCCAGCGGCGCATAGCGGAGCAGGTCAAGGACCTTCACCTCGACGAGCGCCTCGCACAGGGCCGCGAGATCCTGGGACGCAACCTTGCCGTCGGCCGCGAGAAGGCCTCCACGATGCTCAACAAGCTGTACTCTGACATGGAATACCTGCGGGAGTCGCAGCGTCGCCGGGCGGAAGAGGCGAGCAACGGCCAGGGCTCCAAGCCTCCCGCCGAAAAGTCCCAAGCCCAGTACCCCGTCGACCTGGCCAAGGCGCAGCAGACGATGCAGACGGTCGGCACCAAGGCAAGCGCATACATGTCCAGCTGGGCGACCTGGGCGGGCGAGAAGCGCAAAACCGGAGGCTGGGGAGCAGCATGGGGCAAGAAGCCGTCGAGGTCCGATAAGACGGGCTCGACGCCCGCGAGCCCCATCGAAAAGGACTACCAGATAGTCAGCCCACCGTGGCCCAGGCCCGCGTCGACCGACGACCATGCCAAGCGGCCCCTGACGCAGGCGAGCTTCAGCGAGAGCATCCTCTCGAGAGCAAGCGACTACCACGACAGGCCCGGCTCGGGCTCCTCTGCCGCCGGCGCTCCCCCCGAAACGGACCGCGTCGACGCAGCGTCCCCGGCGGAGAAGGAGACGGAGACGCCGGCCACAGAGGCCAAAGACGATGGGTTCCAAAACGTGGAGTTGGTCGGGGCCAAGGACCGGCCGGCCGAGAGCGCAGGAGAGGACATGACGAAGGAGCAGACTGGGACCGTGAATGGGACGACCGAGGCGGAGACCAAGTGAGGACGAGAAGACGCATTCTTTGACGGCGCAAGTTCAGCCGCCCGGGGACAGGAATTTCTAGAAACAGAGACACGCTGTAGGAACAAGACGCATTGTAATGAGTCAGGCATAGCCAGAGTTTTTGTCTTACTTTATTTTCCATCGTCATCGGCCCTCATTGCTAAACTCTCTGCTTCGTATCGCTGTCTCACTCGGCCGTCCTTTGTCATGTCCCTTATACCCGTTGTCCCTCAGGGTGCCTGCGGGGGCTGTCAACCTCTTGTACAGGTGGTACGCCCGGAGCACAAAAGCGAGGGACTCGGCAGGGCAAATGCATCTATTCATACTACCCGTCCCGGCCAACCTCCCCCGCCATAAACCCCACAGACCCCGTACCAACGCGGCTCTTCCGGCAACGCCAACGCAAAAGACAGAGGAGAGGCGGGGTCGTATACAGGCCTGCTTTCGAAGAGTAATAGTGGTATTGGTTGTATTGAGATAGCCGGTGGCATGCACACTGCCAATTAGGCCAGATACCCCAGCTCGTCGTCGTCCAGTCGCTCGAGATACTCCTTGTCTAGAAGGATTTCTATGCACTTCTTGATGTCTCCCACCTTGGGCACGAAGCGTGAGCGGATTTGGTTAATTGTCTCGCTCACCAGCTGCGTGTGCTTCATCCTCTTCCGTGCCTTCATGATACGCACGATGGCCGACTGTCACATTGTTAGCGCCGCTTCGTCTCATCGCCACCCAGGGGACTGTTTTTACCTGGAGCACCAGCTTGCGGTCTTCCTCGATCGTCTTGTTCGTCTCGGCTTCTTCCTGCTTCGTCTCCTTGATGCCGCCCAGATTCAGATTCACTCGAATCTTCTTGCTCTTGAAATCGTAGTTGAGGCTGAAGGTCTTGCCCGGGCCGGGCTTTTCGCCTGCCCCGCCAGACATGAGGAGAACTTTGGCCTTGAGAATCACCGCCAGCGCCTGGTCCAGCACTTCGCTGCTGAGTTGCGTCGCACCGACCATGTCCTCGTATGCGTAGATATCCTTTTCGTTGAAAAGAAGGAGGATGGCCATTTGGTAGATCGAAACCTGGAAGGTGAAAGGTGTCTTGCTGCTCTTGCAATAGCCGGTCCGTATCTCGCCCTTGCAGAGATGCCACAACCATGTGAGCTTGCGGCCATCGTGCTTGTGCTTGTAGAAGCGCACGAAGCGCTCGATCTCTGTAGCGATCTCAGCGGGAGGGTGGAAGTGCGTACTGGGTGGCGTGAGTGGCCAGAACCCAGTGCCAAGGATCGAGAACGTCGAGTCGACACCGCTCGAGGATCCTACGCTGACAAGGTGTTCCCCAAACTCCTTGTTCAGGTCCTTGGATATCTGCATATCCTGGAACATTCGTTGCAGTTTGTTGGTGTACTCGAAGCCGCACGCCTCCTTGAGCTTGCTGATCATGCTAGTCTCGGCGTCGTCGGAGGAGGAGTTGCTGTGCACCAGTCTTCTGGCCAGCATGCGAGAGTAGAACTTTTGGAAGACGTCCTTGTCTTCGATGTACCTGAAGACGACCATAATTTGGCTGAGTGTCCGCTCCAGATCAGCCTCCTCGATGCTCGTGCTGCTCTTCCGCAACAGAACATCGGTATACTTGGCCAGGAGTTCTGGCGACTTGCTGGACCCGGATTTGCAGACTTCGTTGCGGTTGACGAATTCTCTGCACGCGTTGTCCAGCGACCGAGTAAACTCAGCCTCGTCGTTGAAAGCCTTCTTGACCAGCATTTGGTACTGGCTGTGTACTTCGAGGAGAGCATCCACGTAGACTTTTGGCTCCAGCTTGTCCCCCTCCGATGACTGAACCTTCTGGACAGCCGCCAGCCCAGCTTTGCGCACGTGGGTCTCAAACCTCGTCCTCAGAGGCTCCAGACCATCGGGGATGCGCGAGAGAAGGTTGTACATTCTGGCCATGTCTTCCTCGCGGTCGGTGTCCAGCAGGACCTGGAACTCCTCGCGCAAGAGATTCGAGTGGTCCGCAATGAGAGCCATGTTGCAGCACTTTTTGAGGGGAACGGCAATGTCCTGATGCAGGTACATGCTCACTCTCTCCTCCTCCTCGGCCAGGCGAGCTTCCGCCTTCTTCATGTACTCGACGACGCTGTTCTCCGCCACGAACTGCTTAGATTCGGCTTGGTAGAATTCCTTGGTTGCGGCCAGGAAGGGTCGTTCAAAATGGTAGCGGTAAACGTCGAGCGTTGACTTGGAGGGATCGGCTTCGTCGAGGCCCAGGGACACGAACGAGTCCACGACCTGCTTGATCTGGCCATGCTCGATGGTCTCGCCGCTGCGTTGCTTCTCCACAAGCTTTAGCACGGCGTCCATGACCTTTCCTGACACCTGCTCAAACAACACCTTACGCCACTGAACCAGGTGCAGCGTGTAGACGTCATAGATGTTCTTCTTGCCCTCATCAATCTCCCTCTTAACCCAGTGGCGGTTCAGGTATCGGAAAAGGTGGTGGATGTACTTGGCCGCGATGGTGTAACGGTTCCACTCCTTGATATAGTATGTGAGCAAAGCCTCCTCGGTGTGTGACTTTGATTCTTCAACCAGCTGTTCCAGATGTTTTCGGAGATAGGAGATGAGGTTGTTGTAGAGCTCTTCGCCGAGGAGGTGTGCTGTGCGACCAGGGCGTCAGTTAGTCAGAGGGAGCAGGCAGGGTATGGGTGAGCTGGGTTGGCTAACCTCCGCGATGGTTGGAGTGCATGGCGGGACCACTAAGCCCAACGGCTTTCTGCGAGGTGCAGAAGTTATGGACGGCCCTGCGGAGTGTCAACATGGCACCGAACGGAGAGGGCCCAAGTGAACGTACGTGTATACTCCCATGTACATCTGCATGTCGATACCTTGCTCGAGATCGTTCATGATGCGGGTGATGCCAGCCTGAAGGTAGTTCCACCTGCTTCGTTCAGCGACGTACCCACAGCTTCACGACGGCACGTCTAAACTCACGTCGCGCCGATGTCCTCGCGGTTGGGCACCGGAGGCATCTGGCTCGGGGCCGCCATCTTTGCGGCCATAGTCTGCAGCTTCGACCGAGACCGTCGTCGATGAAGGAACGAGCCGAGGCGGGGTCACGATTGAGGGCCAGCGAGGGTTCGTGAGGAAGTCGTCCACAGCGAGAAAGCGCCTGAAGAGTGCGGCTGTTTGCAGGCTGTCGGGTGGGAACCGTCGGGGAGAGGCGCCCTGGAAGGGAGATGGAGTCGCGGCTGGCGAGGCGTTGACGCCGTGTCGATGACCGCCACCAGGCTCGCGAGACGGCGTGTGTAACAAAGAAACAGTAATTATTCTCGTGGTGGCACACGGCGCTGGCCAAGTCCTGTGCTGCTCGCGCCCTCCGCACTGGGTCGCAACAGAGAAGACAGAGGCTCGGCGCTGGGGAGAAGGGAGAGGTGAAGTTGCGGAGATGTGATGGACTGGGATCAGGCAGTCAGATCCTCTGGGACGTAGTTCGTTGGCGTGCTGCGAATGAGGGAAGCACGGCAAGGCAGCTGTTCCGGAAGGCGCCACCTGCCCCAGAGTGGCTTAGCGTCGCGTACTGCCACCCCCTACCGCCCACTGAGTAAGCGCCGCAGCTGCCAGCCTCAGCCTGGCCTGAGCGCCGCGACCAGATGAAAGGACGTACGTCATACTTCGCAGCGATAGAGCAAGAAGAGACCGTATCGGAATGGAAGGCTTGGTTTTGGCCTGGACCAGGTTGGGTTGAAGCATGCCTGGTTCGTACCTTGGAGTTGCTCCTCGTCCAAGACTCCAAGTCTTGCGGTTCATTCACAGGAGTTGAAAGACCCGAATGCATAGAGGTCTCCCAAGCGGAGAACAGAGATGTTTGGGTAATACGTGGCGGTCATTGCAGCTGCTGTTTGCTGACCACGTGGCTGTCTTCGATTCTGAACTTTACTGCGGAACCTCCGGTTTATGACCGAAGCAGCAAACTATCTATGTGGTGCCCAGATGCAGGCCGCCAAGGTGCATGCATCGCTATTCGTGACATCATGAGCCTGTAAATGCAACTCTGGTACCCCCCCCCCCC